>LR750093.1:723783-736283 GCA_902729485.2 Mus minutoides
GACTATATTTTTTCTATTAAAATTTTTTACTGTCCTTGTTGGAGATCCGTTGGTTGGTTGTAAATATATAGATTTCTTTTTGTTTGTTTGTTTGTTTGTTTGTTATTTTGTTTTTATGAGACAGGGTTTCTCTGTATAACTCTGGCTGTCCTGGAACTCTCTTTGTAGACCAGGCTGGCCTTGAATGGCCTCTTCTGCAGGAAAATTGTAGGTGACAGTCCAGATTCTGCTGAGTTGAAAGGTGTTGGTTTTGAAGAATACTTACTATCCTAGGGAAATATGTAAAATTTTCAGCACCAGGTTTACTCTCTTCAGATGAAATGTAAAAGCACAGTCATATTACATCCTTTTCTCCTGAAAAGAAAACAAGAAGAGTAGAATAAATGTATCCATGCAAAGAGAAAGAGCTGAAAGTTTGCTTACAAACTCTAGCTTGATTGACTGAATAATGAGAATCTTGCTCTTCTGGAAGTGGTCACTAAAGATCTTATTGAGGCAAGGTAACCCTTATTACTGCTACTGTTCTGTGTCCTCTAGGCTAGCTGTCCCATGAGCTTCTGGGCAATTTTCTTGCTTCTACCTTCCAGTTCCATTGTAGAAATAGTGAAAAAAATAGACACATGCACACTATTGCTTAGATTCTGGGCATTAAACTGAGGTAATCAAGCTTGTTTGGAAAACACTTACCTACTGAGCTATCTCAAAGGCTCTGTGTATTTTTAATTTGCATTTCTAGGACTGTTAGGGGGGCTGAAAATTTCCATGTTTTTGTTGTTTATTTGGCTTCATTGTTTGAGAACTTTCTCTTCATTAAAATCTTTCTTTTTCAGTTATCATTTCTTTTACCTTATTTTTTTGGAGTTCTTCATATAGTCTATATATGAATCCTCAGATAGAAACATAGCAAAGATTTTTTTTTCTCCCATTCTATTGACACTCTTCAGTTAACTATTTTCTTTGTTGTATAGAAGCTTTTTTTTTGAATCAATTAGTTTTTATTAAATATTTTCTTAATTTACATTTCAAATGTTATCACAAAAGTCCCCCCTCCCCCCACGCTGTTCCCCTGCACACCCACTCCCACTTCTTAGTCCTGGCGTTCCCCTGTATTGGGGTATATAGAGATTACAATACCACGGGGCCTCTCCACCCAATGATGGCCGACTAGGCCATCTTCTGCTACATATGGAGCTAAAGACACGAGTTCTGGGGGTTCTGGTTAGTTCATATTGTTGTTCCTCTTCTAGGGTTGCAGACCCCTTCAGCTCCTAGGGTTCTATATCTAGCTTCTCCATTGTGGGCCCTGTGTTCCATCATATAGATGATTATGAGCATCCACTTCTGTACGAGACAGCTATATCAGGTTCCCTTAAGTAGGCACTAGCTGCTTTTTAATATGTGTTTTTTTTAATTAAGGTTATAATTATACAATTTTCCCCTTTCCTTTTACCGTACAACCCCCCTTGCTCTCTTACAAATTCATGAACTTAAAAAAATAATTGTTATTATAAGCATATTTGTATATATGTATAGATATTTCTAAATATAATCCATTTAGTCTGTGTAATGTTACTTTTATGTATATTTTCAGACCTGACCAATCAGGGTATTGGCTAGCCAGTCAAAGTGGTCCTCCCTGAAGAGGACTGTTTCCTCCCCTCTCAGCATTACTTACTTACTTGTAGTTCTTTGACTATAATTGAGGCCTTTCAGGTTTTCCATTAGATTTTTAATTTAATATATTAATTCTGAATTGTTGGCCTCATTTCTTTTGCTTCTAGACTCAGTTTCAGTAATTATTTACCTATAAACTGAAAGGTTATTTTTCCTCTATTATCTTCAGACCTCCAAGTTTTACACTAAAGATTTTGGTTTTGAAGTAGGTTTTATACATGGTAGGAGATAGTTTCATTTTTCTATATGTTGATAACCAGTTTTTGCAACAGTTTTCTGAGGTTACAACTTCCCCAAATGATATTTCAGGATCTTCACATAAACACACACACACACACACACACACACACACACACACACACACACACACACTCATATAATGAGTCGCATGGATGTTTTTCATTTTTTATTTTTAAAATTTATTTATTTATTCACTTTACATCTGAATATTAGCTCCCCTCTTCTTCAAGTATCCCATCACAAAGATCCTTCTCACTTTTGTTCCTTCTTTTCTGCACTGAAAGGGTAGCGCTCTCTCCGCATCTACCCCTCATTGCCAGACATCAAGTCACTTCAGGACTAGGTACACCCTCTCCAGGTTATTTCACATATAGACTAAGTATACACTTTTATCCTTGTTTTTTTTTTTTATGTACTGGACTTACAAATCTCTACCTTGTTCATGTAAGGCAACTGCTCCTGATTTCATCATTTTCATTCTCTATTTGGTTTTATGTTACATTTAACTGTTCTTTTATAATATACTATATCCCTGAGGTTTTAATGAAGAGTATATACAAAAATAAGAGGCAGTATACTGCAGATTTTACTTTAACTAAAAGTATATTAATCCCCTGGCATTCCATTAGTTCTATTTCCTGGAAAGGATATGTATATTTTTGCTATATTAAATTTTATGATTTGTGCCTTCCTCATAGCACTTCTAAGTTGTATGTATTGGAATTTAGTCTGGGTTTCAGTCACAGCTGTGCATATTTGGAGTCAGATTATCTAGTATCTCTAGAAATCCATTGCTCAGGAAGGACCACAGAGATTTTGTGATTGAAATTGTTTTCAAGGCAAGGTAAATTTTAGCTCAACAAATTATTTCACTGACCCTGGACAGTAGAAAAACAAGCAATAGCTTGTTCTCCATACTAAGCTACCTACTTCTCACAAGAATAGATTACACAGGCCTGTATTCTGTAGCCCGTATCACCACGTAAGAATCTGCTCATACTTCTCCCAGGTATACAAAATAGTTAATAAAAATCTCATCCAGAGCTTTGTCTCAATTATTCCTCTCTTCTTTAATTTACCTTCCACTAATAGAATTTCCTACCCCAAGCCATGTTGTAAGCATTTGGTTGAATAACAGTCATGGGGATTCATTTTATACTTTTTAGCTTAAGACTTTATATTTTGACTTAGTCTAAAAAATTAATATCTTAGGTAAATTCTTACCAAAATATCATGCACTTATATGTCATCATTTTTTGCCTGTGTATACAAATGTGGTGTGACTGTGTGTGTGTGTGTGTGTGTGTGTGTGTGTGTTTCTCTATAAAGACTAGTAGTTAATACCAGACTTCTCCATCTTGCTTCACCTTATGAACTAAGGCAGGGTCTTTCACTTAAACCCAGAGTTCATCAGTTTGGCAAGTCTAGTAACTGGTTTGTGGCAGAGATTCTCTTTTACTGTCTACAGTGCTCTGGGATTGCAGATAGTTCACCATATGTGCCCTGTATTTTGCTTTAAATCTATGATCTACTTTATTTTGTAGAAAGGCATTTTAAATCTTTATATAATACTAATAATAAATATACAGTCCTCTTATTATAAAGCAGTTTGATTCTAGTTTTATCTATAATTCACCTTGATACCCTATAATATAGCATACTGACAGGAATTTTGAAAAATTGTTTGCCAATAATGATTATTAGTTAAAAATCACTCAGAAGACAGAGACTCAGAAAACCAGAGATTCCTAAGCCCTTAAGATCAGCAACATTGACATTTGGAATTGAGCCATGTATTACTACACAGTAGTCTCCTGAACAAATTACAAAAAGAATATGGCTACTCAAAACTGAAAGAAAATTATTTGGCATTAAAAAGCCTTCAAAAAGACACTCATTGAAAATTGTGATACAGACATCCAGAATATCTGAAAAAACGTAAATCACAATGTAAATTGTAGTTATTTTATACAAATGATTGAATCAAATAATAGAGATGTTTTATTAAAATGCATCAACTTTTAAATGTTTGTGGAGAACTTAAATATTAAGACAGTAAGACAATGAATTATTCTGGTTTCTAAAGGATAGAAAATATATGGTATAATAATTCTTGAATCTGAAGTTTAGTTATGTAGAATTATAAATGAGCTTAACATCAAATACTTTAGGCTTAATCAGTTTAAAATGTAAAAAGATATTCTTTTGCACAGGTTTTTCAACAAAACAACAAATATATAAAAAAATTCTATAACATTTTAAGCTTTATAGCAGAGTGATGTTACCTAAATGTACATCTAGATTCATATTCTTATTTTGTAAATTAAACTTTATTTGTATTTTGGCAGTATTTGAAATCTCTGAGCTAATCTCTGCAATTCATTTCAATACTAGAAATATGTGTTAATGGGCCAAGCAGGCCTTGAACTCTCAAAGCCCTTGCCTCCTAGATTCTTTTCCTTCCTTCCTTCCTTCCTTCCTTCCTTCCTTCCTTCCTTCCTTCCTTCCTTCCTTCCTTCCTTCCTTCCTTCCCTCCCTCTTTCCCTCCTTCCTTCCCTCCTTCCCTCTTCTCTCTCTCTCTCTCTCTCTCTCTCTCTCTCTTTCTTTCTTTCTTTCTTCATCTACAGCTTCTGGCTATTACAAATTACACTGCTGTGACATAATCAAGGAAATGGTCTTGTGGCTTAGTAGGGCATCAATTGTGTGTATGTCAAGGAATGTTTTAACTCTGTCTTGAGGTAAAACTATATCCACTTTTCTGAGAAACCATCAAATTGATTTGCAAAGTGGATGTACAAGTTTGCACTACCACAAGCAGTGGAAGAATGTTCTTGCTCCACATTCCTGCCATCACGTGCTGTCCCTTGAGTTTTTGATCTTAGCCATTCTGATGGGTGTAAGATGGAATTTCAGGGTCATTTTGATTTGAATTTTCCGGATGCCTAAGGACATCTAACATTTTTTTTAGTGTCTCTCAGTTATTACAGGTCCTCTGCTTAGCTCTGTACCTCATTTTTAATAGGATTACTTAGTTTCTTGGTGTCTAATTTCTTGAATTCTTTATATATTTTGGATATTAGTCCTATGTTAGATATAGGGTTGGTGAAGATCTTTTCTCATTTTGTAGGCTGCCATTTTGTCCTATTGATAATTCTTTGCCTTTTCAAAAGCCTTTTAGTTTTTATGAGGTTCCATTTATTAATTGTTGACTTTAGTGCCTGACCTATTGGTGTTCTAGTGAGGAACTTGTCCATGGTGCTAATGTGTTCAAGGAGGTTCTCCACTTTTCTATCAGATAGTGTGTCTGGTTTTATAGTGATGCCTTTGATCAACTTGGACTTGATTTTTGTGCAGAGTGGTAAATATGGGTCTATTTGCATATTTTGACCTGCAGTCATCCAGTTTTTAATTCAATTCCATTGATCAACCTGTTGCTTTTATGCCCAAATCATGTGGGTTATTATTATTATTATTATTATTATTATTATTATTACTTTAGCTTTGTAGTACAGTTTGAAATCAGAAATGGTTATACTTCCAAAAGTTGTTTTACTACAGGATATTTTAGCTGTCTTGGGTTTATTTTTGTTTTTCCATATAAAATTGAGTATTACTCTTTCATTATAAGTAAGGAATTATGTTAGAACTTTGATGGGAATTGCACTGAATCTGTAGATTGCTTTTGCTAAAATGGCCATTTTTACTTTATTAATCCTACATATACACAAGCATAGATTTTTCCATCTTCTAATATTTTCCTCAATTCTTTCTTCAGGGACTTGAAGTTTTTGCCTTACTGGTCTTTACTTGCTTGGTAAAAGTTACACCATGATATTTTATATTGTTTTAGGCTATTATATAAATTGATATCTCCCTAATTTTTTCTCAATCTATTTATCCCTTGTTTTTAGCTGATTTTCATTGACCCACTTTGATGAAGGTGTTTATCAGTTGTAGGATTTCTCTGGGTAGGATTTTTGGGGTAACATGTATATTATCATTTCATCTGTGAATAATCATACTTTGACTTCTGTGGGGCAGTGAGCTATATACAGACAGCCTGATCCCCAATCAAGCACAGGCCTGGAACCCCAGTGACTCTAAGGGATGGCAGTTGGTTGGCCACACTTTCTGGGGTCCTGGCTCCGATTTCAGTCACAGCCTCTTACCCCCAACCCCCAGCAAAGAGGTGTATGGCCATCAGTCATCTAGGCAATGCCCCAAGCTCCTGGTATTCTGTCTAGACTTACCCACACAACAGCCAGAATGTCTCAGCTCCCTATAAAAGGAGCTGCTTGCCCCCTCCTCACTCTCTTATCTCTTATTCTCTTACTCTTACTCTTGCTCCCTTGCTCCTCCTCTTTCTGCCTTCCCACCCTCACCCCTCCACATGGCCATGACCAGCCTCTACTTTCCTACTCTCTCCCTCTCTCTGCCTTTCTACAATAAATGACCTAAAATCATGGACTGCTTCTTCTCATCTGGATCTGCCATGCTGGAGCAATGGAGCAGGTTTCCCTCTAAAGAGATGCACATCTAACCTCCTGACAGGAGGCCTCCCTGTGCTCCAGCCACAACTGCCACCAAACCAACCCACCTGCCAAGCTAGCTACTGAGCAAGCCTGCTGAGCAAGCCAAGCAGTCTCATCCTAGTGGTACCCAGCCAGAGCTCTCTCCTCCCTGCTCTTTTCCCTTCGTTCCCCAGGCCAGAGTCCACCTGAGGGTCCCTACTCTGTTTTCAGCTCTTCTGCAACATGCAGTGGTATCTGGGATGTATGAGAATGAGAATCTGACATCCCTGGCCTCCATGCAGCCCAGGGACCCCAGAACTGGCTCTTCCATGGTACCCAGCAGCATCTGTGGTGCCTGAGAGTTGGAGCCCAACTCAGGCAGGTATGGATGGACCCCAGATGGCACCTTTCTCACTCCTGCAGCCTCCCACAGCCTGACACCTGCCTGAAGGTGCTGTGGGGTGTGCACAGTCAAACTCCCCACATCCACCTTGCATGGTGGCCCTAACCCCAGGCAGACACAGAACACCATTTTTAGCACCATTTTTGAACCACAGACTTCTTCCCAATTTGTATCCTTTTGATCTCTTTTAGTTGTCTTATTGCTCTAGCTAGAACTTTAAGAACTATGTTGAATACATATATAGAGTGGGCAGGCTTGTCCTGACCCTCATGTTAGTGGAATTGTTTTATTTTCTCTACATTCAATTTGATATTGGATATTGGCTTTCTTTCCTTTATTGTGTTTAAGTATGAACCTTGTATCTCTGATCTCTCCAAGACTTTTTACATGAAGGGGCATTGGATTTTGTGAAAGGCTTATCTCAGCATCTAATATGATAATGTGACTTTTTCTTTCACTTTATCTGTTGGAGAACCATTCCTATATCCCTGGCATGAATCATAAGTTATCATGGTAGATGATGTGTTTGATGTGTTCTTGGATTTGGTTTGCAAGGATTTTATTGAGCATTTTTGTATCAATACTCATAAGAGTAATTGGTCTTAAATTATTTTCCTTTGTTGAGTGTTTGTGTGGTTTAAGTATCAGGGTAACTGTGGTCTCATAGAATGATTTTGGCACTGTTACTTCTATTTCGGTTTTGTGTAATAGTTTGAGGAGTATTGGAATTAGCTCTTCTTTGAAGGTCTCATAGAATTCTGAACTAAAACCACCTGTTGCTGGGCTTTTTTTTTTTTGTTTTTATTATTTATTTATTTATTTTTGGTTGGGAGAGTTTTAGTGAATTCTCCTATTTCATTAGTGGTTATGAGGCTATTTAAATTATTTAAATAGTTTACTTTATCTTGATTTAACTTTGGTAAGTGCTATCTGCCTGGAAACTCATCCATTTCATTTAGACTACTCAATTTTGTGGAGTACAGGATTTTGAAGTAAGACTCAATAATTTGGATTTCCTCAGTGTCTGTTGTTATGTCTTACTTTTTATTTCTGATTTTCTTGGTTTGGATACTGCCTCTGTGCCATTTAGTCAAGTTGACTTAGGGTTTGTCTATCTTTTTGATTTTCTCAACAAACTTGCCTTTGATTTTGTTGATTCTATAAATTTTCTCTTTGTTTCCTTTTTACTGATTTGATCCCTGAGTTTGATTATTTCCTGCAGTCTGATTCTCTTGGGTATGTTTGCTTCTTTTCGTTCTAGAACTTTCAGGTGTGCTTTGAAATTGCTAGTATGAGGTTATTCTAATTTCTTTATGAAGGCACTTAATGTAAGAACTTTCATCTTAGCACCACTTTCATTGTTTCTCATAGTTTGGGTATTTTATGGCCTCATTTTAGATGAATTTCAGAAAGTGTTTAATTTCTTTATCTTCCATGACTCCATGGTTGGTCATTAAGTAGATAATTTTTTTTTTTTTCAGTTTCAATGAACTTGTATACTTATGGTGTCTCTCTTGTTGAATTTGAACTTTAATCCCTGTTGGTCTGATAAGATACACAGGGTTATTTCAATGTTTTTGTATCTGTTGAGGCTTGCTTTGTGACTAGCTTTATAGATAATTTTGGGAAAGGTTCTGAGAGGTTTTGAGAAGAAGATATCTATATCTATATCTATATCTATATCTATATCTATATCTATATCTATATCTATCTATCTATCTATCTATCTATCTATCTATCTATCTATCTATCTAGTGTGTTGTTTGGGGGTGAAATGCTTTCTAGGTATCTGTTAGGTCCATTTGAATCATAACTTCTGTCAGTTTTATTATTTCTCATTTTATATCTTGATGACCTGTCCATTCATAAGAGTATAGTGTTAAAGTCTTCTAAAATTAATGTGCTGGTTTTGATGTATGCTTTAAGCTCTAGTAATGTTTCCTTTATGAATATGTGTGCCCTTGCATTTTGGCATAGATGTTCAGAATTCAGATGTCATCTTGGTGGATTTTTTCTTTGATGAATATGAAGTGTTCTTCTCTTTCTCTTTTGATTAAATTTGGTCAAAAGTCTATTTTATTCAGTACTAGAATGACTAATTAAACTTGTTTTTTTTTTTTGGGGGGGGTCCATTTGCTTGGAAAACCCTTTTCTATCTCTATCCTTAGAGATAATATCTATCTTTTTTACTGAGGTGTGTTTCTTGTATCCAGCAGAATGGAAGATCATATTTTCACATCTATTTTGTTAGCCTGCATTTTTTATTAGGGAATTGAGCCCATTGATGTTGAAAGATATTAGTGACCAGCAATTTTTAATTCTTGATATTTTGGTGGTGGTGGTGGTGGTAGTGGTAGTGTGTGTATGTGTGTGTGTATTTGTGTATGTATGTATGTATGTATGTATGTATGTATGTATGTATGTATATATATATGTATGTATGTATGCATTTATTTCCTTCCCTTTGGTTTGCTGGTGTGGGATTATTATTTACTTCCTGTGTTTTTAGGGTCGGAGTTTTCCTTCTCATATCTCCTGTAGGGCTAAATTTGTGGATAAATGTTATTGATGGCTTTGTCGTGGAATTTCTTTTTTCTCCATCTATGATGATTGAAATTTTGCTGGATATAGTAATATGGGCTGACATCTGTGTTCTCTGAGAGTTTTCAAGGCCCATCAGGTTTTTACAGTCCCTGCTGAGAAGTCAGGTATGATTCTAATAGTTCTGTCTTTATATGCTACTTTGCCTTTGTCCCTTGCAGCTTCAAATATTATCTTTTTCATTCTATATATTTAGTGTTTTGATTATTATGTAGCAGGAGGATTTTCTTTTCTGGTCCAATATATTTGTTTTTCTGTAAGCTTCTTATATGTATATAGATAGACATATCTTCATTTATGTTGTAAAATTTTTCTTCTATAATTTTGATGTAAATATTTTCTTTACCTTGTAGCTGAGAATATCCTTTTTTACTCATGTTATTATTTGGTTTAGTCTTATTAAAATTTTAAAGACCTTGTTTTCTTGTGAAATAAACATACATATTTCTACTTAGCTTAAGTGTCTTTTTAATCTATTCTGGGAAGAAGAAGTGCTATATGCTAAAGATACAGCAGTACGTATAATTAAGTACCTGCTTTCAAAAGGTCATGACATAATAATGAAATAAAAATAAAGCCATAAACAATTGTAGTGTATTATCTTTGTTAGCATAAAAGTGGAGTACACTGATGCCTTGGGAAACAGGAATGCCAATTGCGCCTTGCTTGATAAGGTTTCCTTTATTTCTTCTTTCATTCATAAAATATGTATACATCATATACTAAAAATGGACCAAACATTATTCATTTTCAGATATATTTTATGTCAAATGTAGTGTGTATTCCTGGTCTTTTGTAGCTTGCATTATATTATAAAAGGCAACTAGAATATTACTTAAAATAAATAGAAAATTTGGTCCATATTGATGAACAAAGACCTACCTAGTGCTGGCAGAGTTCATAATAAGCTTATTTAATCAGTTTTCATATTTATTTGGTGGGACGATTACATTTGACAGCAACTGAGAGATAAGAGTTAAATGGGAGCCAGGCGTGGTGACGCACGCCTTTAATCCCAGCACTCGGGAGGTAGAGGCAGGTGGATTTCTGAGTTAAGAGGCCAGCTTGGTCTACAAAGTGAGTTCCAGGACAGCCAGGGCTATACAGAGAAACCCTGTCTCGGGGAAAAAAAAAAAAAAAAAAAGAGTTAAATGGGAGTTGATTGGGTTAAATTTGGTAATTTGTTTGTGTGGCCACAAATAACAGTATGTTTTGGATATTAATCACTGAGAATTGAAGCATTCCCTAAGGTTCATATTCTACCACTGTCTAGATTTTGAATAAATTTAGAAATAAAAAAGACAAAAGATTAGGACATTTAAAAGCAAAGCCTTATAGTTACTAAATGATACATTATTTTTACTGGAGAATGTAAAATACAGAAATTAATTTCTTATTATTGAATACCAGATTAAATAATATTTACCTGTTATGCAGTTTATTTATCTTCTGAGCAGAAAAACCAGTAAGACATAGAAATACACGGCATTGTGTTTTCTGTTAGAAGGTCTATGTGTCTTGTGAGGAACATAGTCATACCAGAAGGGAATATTTTATTTAAGTTATGTACATTTTTATAACCTGATTCACATGGTTTTATATACTTATTTATTCTCTGATCATGCAACATATTTTAATCATATTCATCCACCGCTCTCTTACTTTAACTCCTACCTCATCTCCCTTCTAACCTCATATTCTCTTTTTTATTGTTATAAGTAACCCTCTGATTCCAACTAGTGTTTCTCAATTTCATGGATGTTGGGTCATTCATTGGAACATAGGTTCCCCCAGTAACCATATATTTTAATAAAACTGATTCACCATTTTCAAGCTATCATCAAGTATCAGTATTTCACTGAGGGTAAGAGTTTATGAGTTTCTGATCTTTACATCCTGGAATTTTGACTGGATTGACCTTGTGCAAGTAGGTCTTTTGTCTCCAACCATAGGTGCTGTCATTTTATAAGTATAAGAACTATGCTTTAGCCAAATATCATACAAAATTTCTAATTAGCTGCTGGATTTAACTTTCTTTCCTTTCTGTCTTCTTCATTGTTTATTAAGCCTGGATAAAAAGAGATTGATATAGATGACCTGGCTATAGCTTACCTCTCATAACTATTAATAACTGACATTAACCTTTCTCGATGATTTAGAAAGCAATGTCAATAATCAAAAAATAAGTATAGAGTTTAAATAGGGTTCTGACAATTGTGGATATACAGAACAGCCTAATATATCATATGTGGTATTTACACACACACTGTGTGTGTGTGTGTGTGTGTGTGTGTGTGTGTGTGTGTGTATGTTATAGTTCTATACCTGTATTTAAAAGTACAAATGTGTGGCATATAACCAACTAAGAATAAAGGAATGATGGCAAATATTATAATGTATGGAGGTAAAAAGATTAGGTGAAAGAATAATGTTGATAAATAATGGAAACAATGCATGATATCATAAGAAAAGAGTCTACCATAAGGACAATACTACCTAAGAGGGAAATATCAGGGAACAATAGCCTAGGAGAAGGTGAATAAAGAGGCAGTCATTAAACTGGATTTGTAAGAACTCTGTAGACCAGAATGATTTTCTTGTATTTGTTTTATCCTATAGATCTAGTCTAGAATGTTTCTACCTAAGGCCTTAGAAGTAACTGGCTGTTGGTATATTGTAGAAAATGTTAAGTATCAGAGATGAAGCTACTAAGGAACTTGGTAGCTCTATTTTGAATCCATTCAAAAATAAATTCTTCAATGATTACCAGTAGAATTGCATGCAAAGCATTCTAATCTTAATACTAAATCTCTCAGTTATGATTAGAATGATCTGACAGAACTGAAAAAAATGTTAGACTATGTTTAGAACTGTTAAAACAAGAAATGTCAGAGTGATTAATTTGTTCCCCCTCCTCCATACTTTGTTCCTTAGAGAAAAAAAAAATGGTATCTAGGCAAAGATACAGGGAGTGTGAAGAAATAATTGTCATTTAAAATATTTTCTATTATTATTCAAGTGTTATGACTATGTAGACTTGATTTCCTCACTTGGATTCACAGTGGTTTTAA
>LR750093.1:738783-745277 GCA_902729485.2 Mus minutoides
CAAGTAGTATTTCACTGTGTTCAATATGTCCTTCTGAGATATCTCTTCCAGAATAGAGCCAAGATGTCCATTTGGATTTTCATTTTGAAGCTACTAATCACTTCCCTGCTACATGTCAATGTTTGCAAGTGTAAGGGATGTAAGGTTTTAACATAGACAAAGCAGTTTCACTGGGGCAGGGAGATTGTTAAGGATTTGATTCATAATAAATATGGGCCCCTATGTATACAATATATGTACAAATAAGCATGTTGGCTCACAGTGCAGCCTCCACATATATAGCTACAATAGGGAAATATAGATAGATAGATAGATACATAGATAGATAGATAGATAGATAGATAGATAGATAGATAGAGACATAGATAGATAGATAGATAGAGACATAGATAGATAGATAGATAATAGATAGATAGATAGATAGATAGATAGATAGATAGATAGATATGCTTGTGCACTGATGACAACTAAAATAGTGGTAACACAAAATACTTCAGAGTATGTTGTTCATAATGACAAACACTGCGATCTGATATTTGGATACTAAATCTCACTTACCATGAATATAGATGGAATATAATAACAAAATCTATTTTTATATAAAGGAAATTGAATCTTGGTTATTTAGTCAGTGACCTACAACAGATGAACAATGCATATTTGAATGCATAGTTTTGTTATGACTGTTTTTGTTCTACACTACATACTTTGTATAGCAAATAAATACTAGTAAGAATAACATCTGATTACCTCATAACTTCTTTCTTTCTACAACAGTTCTATTTCCCAGTACTCATTTCTTTTGTGTATTTAAGGAGGCCACTTTTCATAATTTAACATTCAGTCTTTACCTGTGAAATTTTGCATTATCAGACTATAAATTTTAAGTTTCTCTCTTTGTCCACTCCTAAAGCAATCATGGCAGCAATAAAGTAAGTTTCTGTACTAGAAACATTGGTCTGCTTGCACAAGTCAGAATTAGTTGAGTCATCACATTAGAATTAGATGTAAAAAGCATTTTTGGCTGAAGACACAAGAAATTAATATTTGGCTATTACTCTCCTATGATCAGTTAATTACCAGTACTGCCTTTATCTATTTTACAGAATGTCGAGGACATCTGAAAAAAAAAAAAGAATTCTAGCATTTTCTTAGTTAATAAAGAAAATCAGGATAAAAATAAAAGATCCACTTTGTTTTGCCTTCACCTGACTAAACATTACATTCATATTCCACAAAACTATGTTAGCACAATTAATTAAAATAATTTATTAAATTGAAGACTCAGTAGGTAGTGACTTACATCTCTGAAGAGCACATGGTTAACCCATAAGGTAACCAATGCTAATGAACATTCTGAAAGAATTGCCAGCTTAGCATGAGAGATTGTCAGGCTTGATATAAAATGTATTTACTTTGGATATCACAACTACATAAGAATAAATATTATGATATCATTTGAAATAAGGTACTACTTATATCACCTTGAAAATTCAGGACATAAATCTGCATTGATATTGGCAGTTAACATATTATTATTAGTCAGGTATGTCTAAAGAGGGAATTTTATATGGAATTTATAAATATACATAGGGTTTTAGAATAAGACAGTATTCTTATAATTTCTATTCAATAGGAAGTGCTGTATACACTGAGGAAGATATATTTCCTCTCACTTATTATATGCTTAATTCTTCATCCATATACTGATTGAGTGTCCCTTAGGGTCTCATACTTTGAGATCATGCTGTATATTGTAGACTGATTCCTTTATTATTTATTATTTATTATTTTTATTATTATTTTATTTATTTACATTCCAGTCTTTCTCTCTCATTCTGTCTCCCTTGATTGTCTCCTTCCCCCCTTCTACGTGGAAGTGAGGCATCCTTAATTGGGCTTTACTGCTTGTTACATTTCTTAAGGTCTGTGACTTGTATTCTAGGTATTCTGTATTTTATGGCTAATATCCACTTATTAGTGAATGTATGCCATGTGTGTTCTTTTGTGTCTGAGTTACCTCACTCAGGATTATATTTTCTAGTTCCATCCATTTGACTAAGAATTTCATGATGCCCAGATTTTAATAGCTAATATTCCATTGAGCAAATGAACCACATTTTCTGTATCCATTCTTTTGTTGAGGGACTGTAATTGTTATTATCCACAGGGGACTTTAGTATTTTTTAATATTTGAAACTTCTTAAAGTTCAAACATTATTTTATTATGATAATGTGCATTAATGTGATTTCACACATGCTGTGTACAGCACAAGTTTTTAGAACAGAGAGAAATTTTGTGGAGTCAACTCTCCTTTCTCCTTCTTGTTGGTTGCTAGGATTCAAATCAGGTTATCTGGTTCACGAGACAAGATCTTTTACCTACTTCACAAGCCCAAATTCTAACTTTCTCTATCCCATATTCATTAAAAATTTCATGAATGTGTGCAATATATTTTGATCATATCCACACTTCATTCCCCTTTCCAACTCCCTCTAGGATACATCCTATCACATCTCCATCACAAATTAATGCCTCTCTTTTATATTATTAATTAATTATATTAGTTCACTGCATCTAGTTAATGTTGTTTATATGTAAATGGGTGTGATACCATTCATTGATACATGTGGAATTTATCAGTGCCCACAAACCCACAAAACAGATTTTCAACAGTTATTCTCCCTTCCTCTCTCTCCTTCTGTGGCTCTCACTCTCGCTCTGTCTCTCTCTGTCTGTCTCTTTCTCTGTCTCTGTCTCTCTCCCTGAAGAATATTTCATTTTTCTCAGTTTAGATGTACAAGATAATAGGGATTTGCTTTACCTAGGAAATGACTTATTTTCTCTGTACACAGTTGCATATTTATGCATTTCTAAACACTCTTTCTATTGATTGTGATCTCTCTGGGCTAAGGGTGTTGGCTTGGTGAAGAAGTGTTGAAATTGTTATAACACTTTCAGTTTTGTGAATATCATAACACTTACATTGTAATCTGACCTATTCAGAACTAGGGAAGTTATTATTGGTACCTGCTGAGCAAACAAAAGACCCAGGTATGTGCATCTGCAATTTCTTACCACTTAGTCACCCAGGTAAGTTGTCTATACACCATGTTTTCCATTTTGTAAGTATAACAAATAAGAATGAGCATCACTATTAAAGTTTCTTGTCTCCATGTACTCCATTGTATCACAACCAAGCTTTCTTCCTTTGTAAGACAGCTTTTTACCCTCAGTTAATTTATTCATTTCCTGAAAATGTACCCATTTAAACGAATCTTGTAATATACAAATATTTTTATGTTTGATATTTATATTAAAAATAAACGTGTTTCTGTTTGTTTTTGGATTTGAAATTACTGACAGAAAATTTTAGTGCATTAAGCCACTTTACATCCAAGCTTTATAATTTATAGAAGCTAGAAATTGAAATTCTGTACTGAAAGTGGTATGCAAAGAGAACAGTGGCAGACAATGTCCTGATGGGGGAGAAAGGGACTGTGTTAAAATATGTTAGAGTATTTAATTGAAGATATTTGACTTAACCTTGAAGCAATGGGAAAGCCAAGTCCTGTCATCCACAAAGCTATTGAAGAACCACAGCTGACTCCATGCATCTCTTTTGGGCACCAGTAACTATTTTTTTTATCTGTGTTATTTAGTCTTTTATACTACTGATTGATTTTTTATTGAAAATATATTATGTATTGATTAAATCACAGAATAAAGTAATAATGTATTCCTTGCAATTATTAGACTCAAGGGTAGAATGTCAAAATTTTAAGTCTACTTGCAAGTAACTTAACTCAATCTTCCAACTCTGTTCACATATAAACTTTGAACAAGCAAGAGTTTATTTTAGATGATCCCGTGAATTCTTCCATATTGGGTCTCCTTTTTTCTGATGTAATGTTAGACTGTTATCACTACCATTTGTGCTAATATTTTTAAGTTATATTTATAATATTTTAACAGGCAATGTTATTCAGGATTCGACGAGCACTAAGTAGTTTACGTGCAATGAACAGTGACGTCATTAAATTTGCTCATTCTTCATAGCATTATGAAATCTCTTCCAGTTTTCCTGATCATCAAGCCTTGATTAAAATGTCTTTAAATATCATTATAAGCACAATCAAACTTTGTGAGTCTATTGATACAACATGGATTTCAAAATGCAAAGTGAATGATAAAAAGGAATAATTCTAAGGACTCTAAAAAGTGTTACATATTAGAGTCTAAGCTTTTTCAAGTTCTCTGTCAAGGGCACTCTGAATTCAAGTATAAAAAAAAATTAGGAAAACAAATTGAAAATGTAGAGAAGAGACAAAAAGCAGCTAAAATCTTCTTAGGAACTAGAGTGCCATCATTACTGTGCGTGCCACTTTAATAGTCATACAATTACTGCATTTACAGTGTATGTTATAAGTTAATAAAATTTACTCATCTACAGAATGGCAAAGATTTTTTTAATTTTAATTTTAATTTTTTTGATTCATAAAATGGTGTACATTTTACTATATCCCTTGAATAGGATAGTTGGTATCCTAATATTCTGATGATCACAATAAAAAATGAAAATGAGTTCAGATATAGTTATCTACAATACAAAGCTATCATTCATAATGGATGAAGGGTGTTGTAAAATAAACATAATCCAGGCTAATATTCTCATTTGTTATAGAAAGACTTCATGATAGAATAACAATTTTCACCACTGAGGTGATTCTGAGAAATGTATTTATGAAATAACTTTCCCATGCTGTATCACCCCCATTTTCCCATTCTATTGCTTAGAAACACCTTGCATTCTGCAAATTTCCATAATTCAAATCTAGCATTATTTCTGTAAAAATTAAAAGCTACTCTTGTACCATTAAGCATATCTTGCCAGGCCAAGTTTATTGTAGTGCAGAGGGTTCCCAGTTGGCTAAGATAATTAATGACTTATCTCCCCAGACGCTTGTGTAGCAACTTCATGCTGTATGGAAGCTATCCATTTTAGCTGTGATATAGCTTGATTTATTTGTTTCTTGTTACAAAATATGTCTTGTTTTTTTTTTTCTTTTTTTTTCTTTTAGCAATAATGAATTAGCATGAAGTTCTAAACAGGAGAAATGGCAATAGCCTGTATTGCTTGGGGAGCTATCTATATAATTCCTCTCTCTGACGTGTTAATAAAACATCTCAGAAAATGGGACAGAAAGTATGTAAGAAGTAGAGGTTGGAAAAGAGTGCTGACAAACAGTATTTTATTTTATTTTATTTTATTTTATTTTATTTTATTATTTATGACTATGATCCAAATAATACACCCATAGGTTTACTTGGATAAGAGCTGTGCAAGATTGGATGTGTCAACATTTCATCATGGAAGGCAGAAGAGGTAACAATGTCATATCCCCACCACTCCCATGGAAGGTTGATAAGTGATAGTGTACAGCGAGAATGTCTTGCTTCCTCCAGTAGTAGAACCACTGAAAAAATTGCCCATGTGCCAATAATTAACCTACCACATACTTATGGAAGCAACTTTACTCAAACTAAACTCAGTGGGATACATACACATGTAAACACAAACACACACACACACACACACACACACACACACACACACACACACACACTTAAACCATGAAAGTATGAGGGAGATTTGTTATGAAAAAATGAAATGTATCATGCCAGGCAGTAATGTTCATTCCTGTAATCACAGAACTCAAGAGGCAGAGGCAGGCAGATCTCTGTGAGTTTGAGGCCAACCTTGACTGCAAAGTGAGTTCCAAGACTTTCAGAGTTATTACACAGAGGAGCTGTGTTATTAAAATAACAAAGTAAAACAAACAAATAAACAAACCAAAATTCACCACCACCACCAATAACAACAGCAAAAACTAGAAAGGTTTCAAAAGGAGGAATATGATGATCCACGGTTAAAAAAAAAAAAAAAGAATGAAAAGGATTAAAATTCATATATACATGTATAAAAATGTTTAGAATGATTTAAAAATTGAGGAAAGAGAACTCTGAAACTCTTCTATATCAGCTGCTCCAGTGCAGCCCTGAAATCTTACTATACATAATTGGTGACATGAAATTCGTGAAAAATAGATGTGTTTGAGAGTTCTTACTAAACTTCTTGAACTATAAGACAAAGAAATTAGTATTCTCTATTAGTCCAGATGTTTTGAAATGTATGTGTCACACTGGTATTGTGTGTACAAAAAGAGTCAAAAGAGATTTTTAAGAAAAGTATTTGGAAGAATACAGGAAAATCAATTGTGTCTTAGCTTCATGCCCTTTGGAGAATTGTTAAAAGGATATGAAAGACCAAAGATGTAGGAATATACATCTCCCTCTGTCTGAAATAGTCTTCTCAGTAGAATTGTCCATGATAAAATGAACAATATCTCAAGGAAGAAATTTAGGTGATATATATATATATATATATATATATATATATATATATATATATATATATATATATATATATATA
>LR750093.1:745377-756678 GCA_902729485.2 Mus minutoides
GACCCTGAGTTATTGGAAATGATTTTGTTTCCACTTCATGTACTTCTCATATTATATGAGCTTGGTGAATGGTAATATAGGAGGTTATCTTGATAATTATGTTAAATAATACTTGCAAATGTTTGTATGTAGTTTTGTTTTTTGGTTGATATTTAAGTCTATCTCCTCTTTCAGGCACATCTCTCTTATAGGTTTCAATAATCTTCATGACACTGAACAACTGTTAGTTTAATGCAGACAATATCTAATACTTTTAATTCAAAGCTTAAATACTTTGCACAGAAAGAAATACATGTTTTCTATCATCTCACTCAAAAGATGATACACTAGATATCTTAAAGCAGGTGTTATAGACTAAGCCACCATGTAGGTGCTAGGAATTGAACCAATGTTCTCTATTCCAGCTACACAGCCTACTTCATATTTCTTTTGATTAGATCAAAAGCTATCACACATAACAAATATTTATTTTATTTGACATTTATTTAATAACTTATCACAGGGCTGGTGATACAGTTTAGTTGGTAAAGTGTCATACAAGCATAACAACCTGAATTTTAATCTTCTGAATCTATATAAAAAATGCTTACTGAGGCCTGTCCTTGAAATCAGTGCTGGGGACATAGAAGTAGGTATACATAGCTAAGTCAGTGAACTCCAGGTTTACTGACAGAACCTGTCTCAAACAAATTAAGTGGAGAGTGATGGAAGAAGTTATTCGATGATGAGTTCTGGTTTCCACGGTCATAGTTACATTTCTGAATGTGCATCTGCACACAAACTTAGACATAGATACAGACATATTCATATTTATTCTCCATAGGTGCAAATAAAATGTAAAACATATCATAATTTGTAGCAACAATTCACTAGAACTCATTATTTTTGGTCTACCCACCTATGTTGATTTCTTTTTTAACCACCTATATTGTTTCTGGAATTTTTTTTTGTTTAGTATTACTTAATGCATATTTTCCCCCAAAGAGCAAAAAATTGTAGTGAATATTATAATTAATGAAATGGAGAAAGTTCATTCAATAATACAAGATTTATTGATAGTACTTTATCTGGAATGATGTCATTCAATATAACCTTGATTATATTTTTCTCCTTTCGGTTGAACAGTAAGAAAGAAGGCAAGCTTATTATTCCATCTTTAAACCTTTTGGTGAAATATAACCATTTAATTAAAGAGAATGTAGCACTTCATTAGATTAAAATTAGATTTTCTGGCTTAAGTCCCTTTCTTCTTATATTATAGAATTAATAGAACTGAATTTATAAATTGGCATTTTTGATAGTTCCACTGACCACTGATTCCAGCTAAAAAGCACAGAGACTTACACCCCTGATCACAGTGTCCATGCATTCATAGGTTTCTAATACAGTTGAAAACAAATGAAAGAGCTATTCGCAACGATTGTGACAGCACTATTGTCAGATTTTTCAGCAAGTGATGTGCATTATTATGGGTTTTTATCACAAAGTACCTGAGATGAATATATTGGCAATGATTAAGAATTTACTTGTTACACTCCTGGAGACAAAGAATGCCAACATTAAGACAGCAGAAAAATTAATGGTGATAATTCTTTTCATAGAATGCATCTTACTGCCATTTTGCAGAAGGATAAGTGACAATGTGTTATCTTTTATAAGGGTACTGTGTTAGAGTTTCTATTGCTGTGAAGAGACATAATGACCATGATAACTCTTAGAAATTGGAACAGGCTTATAGCTCAGAGATTTTATATATTATCATCATGGCAGGAGGAACAATACCAAGTAGGCAGACTTGGTGCTGGAGAGGGAATTGAGAGATCTATAATTTGATCTACATAGAAAAGAAATAATTGTCACACTAAGTCTAGCATGAGCATCTGAAACCTCGAAGCCCACCCCAGTGACACACTTCTTCCAACAAGTCCACACCTACTCAAACAAGGCTGCACCCCTAGTAGTAAGAAGTCTACATCTCCTAATAGTGTTTTTCCTTCTGTGGCTACGTGGATGATTTTCTTTCAAATCACCATAGACCCTGTGGACAGTATCCTAAGGAATCACAAAGGTATAGTTTAATATGGAGTAGGTACATAAGACAACTGTAGAAGATGTGGACTTATATGTAAACTATTTTGTGGCTATCATTAATATAAACTAACAATGATGGTGTAAACAAATATATTCTCACTAAGAAACTTAGAGTTAGGCAAGAACAGTAGTGTCAGTGAATAAGGAGTCTCAATGGCTATTGGCCTTCCTTTATGTAGGAAGATGACTATTGTTGGTTCAGAGTTCATATCAGTATTGAAAGTATAAAGAACGGGTGGAGGTGGTAACTTCTGCCTTTTAAAATACCAAAGCTTTTTTATTGATCTTAAAGGAGAGGTACAGTTCATATTTCCAGGATTATGTTCTATAGATATTTTTAGTTCTTAAGGCTGTGAAAGTAGGTATAGTTTTTTTTAGTAACTGGCAATTATGGAGAGTTATTACTGTGGAATTGATAAATTACATGAACATCCAAAATCTTTCTCCGCATGGAGCCTATCTGTTTCTTAAAATTATCACTCCTCGGACAAATTTTCAGCTTCTCTGAAGATATGGTTATGTCCTGTTAGCTGATCACATGTGTGAGATTTTGATTTTTAAGTTAGAAAATAAAAAGAACATATTCACATGAAAGTCATCTTGCTGATGAGGATTAAGGTATTTGAACTGAGTTACTTTCCTTCTTAAGCAGCAAGAATCACATATATTGCTTACAACTAAGACATTAGGCTGATAAGACTGAGTATAAATTGGATATTAGTTGGAAAGCTAACATTCAAGTCAGGTTTTGTTTCAGATTTAAGGTATGATGTGTAAAGAAAGCATGATCGTTTAACTATATAAACCAAAAATGAGAAGCTAGAATTAATGAAGCCAATCAGAATGTGCTTTTAATAATCCAACTATGATTTATACTATTTGTAGCAGATATAAAAATAAAAATAAGTGTAATCAAAAAATAAATGGGGCTGGTGAGATGGCTCAGCGGGTAAGAGCACCCAACTTCTCTTGCGAAGGTGATGAGTTCAAATCCCAGCAACCACATGGTGGCTTACAACCACCTGTAATGAGATCTGACACTCTCCTCTGGTGCATCTTAAGTCAGCTATAGTGTACTTATGGGGCTGGTCAGATGGCTCAGCGGGTAAGAGCACCCGACTGCTCTTCCGAAGGTGATAAGTTCAAATCCCAGCAACCACATGGTGGCTCACAACCATCCTTAATGAGATCTGGCGCCCTCTTCTGGAATGCCTGAAGACAGCTACAGTGTACTTACATATAATAAATAAAATAAATCTTAAAAAAAAATGTTAAGATAAAAGGGGAATCTCGAGAAAGATAGATGTTCATGGTTCAAAGTAGTTAATAGGACTAATATGCAGAGAAGATACAATAGCTCATATTATATATAATGTAATTTTTTATAATATTAAGTATGTTGGCTAGTTTTTTGTTAACTAGACACAAATTGGAATCATTTGGAAAGAGAGTTAAAATTAATAAAATACACTCACTAGTTTCATCTGTGGACAAGACCATATTGCATTTTTAAAACTGATACTGAATGTGGGAAGTCACAACTCATTTTAAGCAGTGCTACCTCTGGGTTGGTAGTACTGGGTATTATAAGAAAACAGGGTGAGCAAGCTATGAAAAGCAATCTAGTAAGCAAAGTTCCTTGCCTCCATGAACTGTGCTTCCCTGTCTGCCTCCATGAACTGTGCTCCCATGTCTGCCTTGAGTCCCTGTCCTGACTTTCATAGATAGTGGACTTATACACTCTAACGTAAAAAAGAAACTCTTTCTTGAGTTCCTTTTCATTATGGTGTTTTATTACAACAGAAGAAACTTTAACTAAAACAGTAAGTTGAGTGTCAGGAGAGGAAGTCTTTTCTTATATAAGAAGCATAAAATAAAAAGAAGAAAATAAATAATATGGGGAAGGTTCTTGTATTAGCGGAACTGAAATTTTATTTAGACAAAGAAATAAATATTTGTTGGATAAAGGAATCCATTATGGCATTTTAAGAAATGAACAAAAATAAGGATTTCTTGTTATTACACACCTGTTAGTAGCAGCATTTTGAAGAAGTGAGGACATAGGTATCATATGGATTGAGAGCTTGCATCAGTATTTCAAAGCACTTGATGAGAAGAAATGAAAGAAATAGTGACTTCAGTAAATATGGTAATTATTGTAGTGATGCAGACATGCATTGAGAGGGTCAATATAACTGGTTACACAGGAAAAGGAAATTTAAATAATGACAGGAATGGGAGACAGTAGAGGGAATTGGTGAACATTTGTCATGTTCAGTCTTTCCTTCATTAGCAGACTCATAATTTTAAGTCATTCACAATCCACACCCATAAACACATTGACTCTTTTTTTTTAAGGCTTGCTAAATCAAATATTCAAAAAGCAAGTTTCATTGTTTTTTTTTCAACTTTTATTAGATATTTTCTTCATTTACATTTCAAGTGTTATCCAGAAAGTTCCCTATACCCTCCCCCCTCCTGGCCCTGCTCCCCTACCCATCCGTTCCCACCCCTTGGCCCCAGCATTCCCCTGTATTGGGGCTTATAAAGTCTAGATAACCAAGGGGCCTCTCTTCCCACTGATGGCCAAATAGGCCATCCTCTTCTATATATGCAGCTAGAGACACGAGCCCAGGGGGTACTAGTTAGTTCATGGTTATTCTTCCACCTATAGGGTTGAAGACCCCTTCAGCTCCTTGGATACTTTCTCTAGCTCTTTCTTCCTTGGGAACCCTGTGTTCCATCTAATAGCTGACCGTGAGCTTCCACCTCCATGTTTGCCAGGCATTGGTATATTTTCCCCCGAGACAGCTATATCCAGGCCCTTTCAGCACCATCTTGCTGGCATATGCTATAGTGTCTATGTTTGGTGACTGATTGTGGGATGGATCCCTGGCAGACGCAGTCGTTGGGTCCATCCTTTGGATTCAGCTTCACAGATGCTCTCTTTAACTCTTTCAATGTGTGCTTTGTTCTTATTTCTAGGAAGGGGTGATGTGTCTACATTTTGATCTTCCTTCTTCTTGAGTATCATGTGTTTAGTAAATTGTATCTTTGGTAGTCTAGGTTTCTGGGCTAATATCCACATATCAGTGAGTACATGTTATGTGAGTTCTTTTGTGAATGGGTTACCTCACTCAGGATGATGGCCTCCAGATCCATCCATTTGCCTAGGAATTTCATATATTTATTGTTTTTAATAGCTGAGTAGTACTCCATTGTGTAAATATACCAAATATTTTGTATCCATTCCTCTGTTGAGGGACATCTGGGTTCTTTCCAGTTTCTGGCTATTATGAATAAGGCTGCTATGAACATAGTGGAACATGTGTNCGATAATTTGAGTTCTTCCTTTCCAATTTGTATCCCCTTGACCTCCTTTTGTTGTCGAATAGCTCTGGCTAGGACTTCAAGTACTATATTGAATAGGTAGGGAGAAAGTGGGCAGCCTTGTCTGGTCCCTGATTTTAGTGGGATTGCTTCCAGCTTCTCTCCATTTAGTTTGATGTTGGCCACTGGTTTGCTGTAGATTTCTTTTATCATGTTTAGGTAAGGGCCTTGAATTTCTGATCTTTCCAAGACCTTTATCATGAATGGGTGTTGGATTTTGTCAAATGCTTTCTCAGCATCTAGGGAGATGATCATGTGGTTTTTACCTTTGAGTTTGTTTATATAGTGTATTACGTTGTTGGATTTCCGTATATTAAACCATCCCTGCATTCCTGGGATGAAGCCTACTTGGTCATGATGGATGATCGTTTTGATGAAACACATTGACTCTTAAGTCTTGTCAAAACACTCAGTGACCATTTGTATTAGGGTTTCTATTCCTGCACAAACATCATGACCAAGAAACAAATTGGGGAGGAAAGGGTTTATTCAGCTTATACTTTCATACTGCTGTTCATCACCAAGGAAGTCAGGACTGGAACTCAAGCAGGTTAGGAAGCAGGAGATGATGCAGAGGCCATGGAGGGATGTTCCTTACTGGCTTGCTTCCCCTGGCTTGCTCAGCCTGCTCTCTTACAGAACCAAGACTACCAGCGCAGAGATGGCACTACCCACAAGGGGCCCTCCCACCCTTGATCACTAATTAAGAAAATGCCTTGCAGCTGGATCTCTTGGAAGCATTTCCCCAACTGAATCTCCTTTCTCTGTGATAATTCCAGCCTGTGTCAAGTTGACACAAAACTAGCCAGTATACCATTATTGGAACTTTTCCTCAACCTGTTCCTTTATTTATGTTCGTTTCATTTGCCATTCTTTCTCTGCCTCATCCAGAATATATCTTCTTTCTAATTTGCTATTATCTTTTTAGAAAAAAGCCTTATCTGCATTCACCTCACACACTTTAGTATTTATGTCAATGCTAGCATTTATTATAGAATAAAACAATCATTTTATGTTCTGATGTCTTCATTATATCAAGATAATTGAGGGCATAGGCATTGTCTCATTTGTCTTTGTTTGTCAAAGGCCCTCAACAATAGCAGTTTATAGTAGGATCATAATAAATGTTAATGAATAAGAAATCAATTAATGATTCAAAGCTTGAATTTTCATGGAATGGAGAAAAGCCAACTTCCTTCATTATGCTTATCATACTTTATAAAATTTAGCTTCATGTGCATCAGTCCTTACTCGCTCAATATAAAATGAACTCTAGGTATATAGAATTTAAATGTACATCTGTGACATCAGCTGGTAGTACAGCTGCTTTAGCATCTGGATTTTGCATTCCTTTTCCACAAAGAGAAATTTTTTGTGGATGCTATTTACTACATGATATTTACAGATGTCTAACTTAAAACACAAAGGAAAAAAACTCCACTTGTTAGGAGAAAATTGAGGCTAAATAGATGGCTCAATCATTAATAGCAATCGATTCTGTTACAGAGGACCCAAGTTTAGTTTCCAGCACCTGCATGCTGCTTTATAATTATCTGTAGCTCCAGTTTTCAGGGGATCTGTTACCATAATTTGGACTAACATGGACATAATTTGGGTACTAACATGCATTTGGTGCACAAATTTACATGCAAGCACATATAAACATATAAAACAAATATATCCTTTAAGAAAGGAGAAAACTAATATTTAAATGTTATTTTTCTAATGTGATCATATTTTTAAACAAAGAGAATACAGCCACTACAAAACCATACAAAGTCCTTAGACAACCTATTAGCAGAAAAACAGTATGATTACAACATTACAAAGAACCTGGATAGATATATCGCAAAGGACTCACAAAAATTATAATGAAAGGATTAAAAGGTACGGGTATTAGCATTTCTTATCAAGTAGGACCATGAAACCTACTATGTAATATTATGTCATATTGGTTAAGAAGCTGATCTGCACGTCTTCTACATAAGGCCAGGGCCCTTAGGTCCAGCCTCTGTATGCTCTTTGATTGGTGATTCACTTTCTGAGAATCTCCAAGGGTCCATATTAGCTGACTGTGTTGGTCTTCCTGTGGAGTTCCTCACCCCTCCAGGGACCTTGATCTTTCCCCCAACTCTTCAATATGACTCCCCAAGCTCCATCCAATGTTCTCCTTTGTAGCTTTGCATCTGTTTTAGTCAGCTGCTGGGTGGAGCCTCTCAGAGGACAGTTATGGTTGTTCCTGTCTGCAAGCATAACAGAGTATCATTAATAGTGTTTGGGAATGGTGCTTTTCCAAGGAATTTGTTTCAAATTGGACCTGTTCTTGTTTAGTCATTCTTTCAGTTTTTGCTCCATCTTTGTACCTCCATTTCTTGTAGACAAACAAACTTTGGGTTGAAGGGATTGTAGGTGGGTTGGTGTCCTTATCTCTTCAATGGGGTTCCTGCCTGGTTATAGTGTTAGCCACTTCAGGTTCCATATACACAATCCTAGGAGTCTCAGCTAAAATCACCCCCATAGAATCCTGGGGGCCTCTCCACCCCATGTCTCTGGCATGTCCTAGAGATGCCCTTACACCCACCTTCACCAGAATCATTTCCATTCATTCTCTTGGTACTCTGGGTCTCTCTCATGTTTTTACCACTCCTGATCCTGAACCTCCATTTGTGCTTTAGCATTGTTCACAATAATTACAATGTGTAAATATCTAAAAGTCTTTTAACCCACTAATAAATAAAATTGCTTGTTTACACAGTATAATATTATTTATCCCTAAACATAATGAGATCCTTCTATTAAGAACAGTATCTATGAACCCTAGAATATTATACAAAGTGAAATTCGTCACAGAAAAAGTTCAAAATGTTATGAAACGGTTTTTGAGGACTCTCAAATTTTATACACAGAGAATCAGATGAAACAGAGAGGCCTTGAGTAAATAGAGGATCCATAATCCAAGGTTTCCCCTGATAGCATAATACTAATTGTTATGAAAACTACATTATATAGTTAATATTTTATTGTCTAGCTTTTATCACAAAAATATAAGTAAATATTGTGATGCCATATGTGTTTTATATAGTGTCCAAATAATTTAAATACAAATATGCCTATCTGCAAACTCGTCAAATTAACCCTATGCAACATTTCCATACTAATATTACCTTATTTAACTGGTTAAAGTCTTTGGCAAAAGATATAAACTAGGCAGTGTTGAAAAAAGAAAAGTAGAGAAGTGTAAATGTATCTTGGATTAAAATCAGGAGCAGAAAATGACTTCAATTGGAAAACATAATGAAATATAAAAAATCCAGTTTCAATATTATTGTTCTGGAATGAATTGAGAACTGTGTAGTCTTATTTTAAGATGTGTATAATAGAAAATAATGGAAAAAGTCAGTGAGTGAGTTCTTTACTATGAAAAATGTCTGTGAATATAAAAATATTCTACAGCAATATTGATTTAAAGATAATACAGATACTTTATGGCAATGTAAATGTCATTAAATAAATGAAATGTAGATTTAAGATTACTAAAAATTAAATTATTTTTTATGTACTTAGTAAAATGAAACTAATATGGAGACAGCTAGATCTGATCAGAGAATATAAGAAAGGCTACTATTTTTACCTTTTAAGAAAAATTTCAGTTTATTATGAGAATATATATATATATATATATATATATATATATATATATATATATGATAGCACATAAAAGTCATGTGTGCTTGTTTCTTTAGAAAGTTGGTGATAAGTTCCCTGAGGCCTGGTGATTTGTGGCAATAATCACATTTCCACTATACTCTGATCCTGCTTTTACACATGCTTAAGAAATAAATCTTATATAGAGATTGGAGAGATGACTCAGTAATTAAGTGTACCTACTGATCTTTCAGAGGACCTAAGTTCAGTTCCCAGCACTCTCATTGAGCAGCTCATAACTTCTTATAACTCCATCTCCAGAGGATCTGATACTTTCTTCCCCCTGTTCACATGTATCATACATTTACACACATATATATAAATAACAAAAAATTATTGAATCAAAATAGAAATACATCCTGGAGTATATATTTTTCTAAGAGGTAATAAAGATAGGTCCATAAATAAGCCAACTTTGAGAAGCAGTGCTTTATAGCTTCTGTGGTTAATTGATTCCTAAAGAAACTTTCTCTTATGCTGAAGATACAAGTAGTTTATTGTTTAATTTGCACAATGAGTACTTAAAAGAATCTTATAGGCCAAGGCTGTACCACTGAATGCCACAGAAGACATTGCAACACAGGTAGAAGAAGAAATGCCATAGAACTTTATAAAATATTTCATATACTACACATGGCTCCAATGGGGCATCTAGAAAAATGACTGGTCATGTTTTATAGACTACACTGACCTCTACAACATCAAGGGAAATAGTCATCTCTTTCTTGTGTTCTGTCTCTATAGATGTCATTGACTATAGAAACTGCTAGTCACCAAGGAAATCTGAAAAAGAGGGTAAAAAGACAATTAGAGACAGGCAGAGTAGATGGATTAGAACAATATACTTGGAAGTTCACAAAACAAGCAAGAAAACACTTAAAATAAAACAAACAATTATATTTCCTAATTCACTGTGAAAATAGAAGCAATTAGAAGAGATTCTCAGAAATTTTCTGAGTTCCATCTTTTCGCTTTTCTTTTTTTTTTTTTTACATCTCTTCCCATATGCACTGTCCTATTCTAATTAAGGATGAACTGTGCTCCTACATGAAAGCTAATCTGTCTACACTTTGTGTTTGACTCCTAATCTTCTGAATTATTGATTTAAGGATGTTGATCCAGTATAACTTCCTAGGTAATATTTAACGTTAAAAAACTAGAAAAATCAACCTGAGTGTGGCAGACCAGACCCAGGAAGACAAATATGGTCTGTATTAATATATAAGCAGATATTAGCTATTAAGTAAATGATAATCAAGCTACAAGCCATATACCACGGGAGGTTAGATAAAGAGGAGGAGTCCGGGGATGATTCACAAACCTCTCTGGGAATGAGAAAAAGAATAAATTTTGTGGGTTGACTGGTACTAGGTGGGGATAGTAGCAAGAAGGATCATGTGGGAGGATAGAGAAAGAGAAAGTGAGAAGAGACAATAGGAGTTGAGGGGCATTAGGGGGCTATGTGGAAACATAGTACAGTAGAAATTTGTTGAAGTCTATGAGCGGGACCCTAGTGAGTATTAATAGTAATGGAGGATATGGAGTCTGAACTGTACATCTTTTTTAGTTAGACACGGCTTCCACTGTTGAGACTGGACTTCATTTGGTTGAGTTGTTGGTCAAGGGGATCCTGTGGAGATACCTAAGGAACCCAGGCTAATTCAAGGACAAAGAATGGTTCCTGACAACTGACAATGGGGCCCTATTACTGAGAACAACATCCACACAGCTCTCTAAATGCAAAGAGGTCAGGGTGGTACAGGCATGGAATCTTCTTCCCTACATTTCAGTCTCTTTGATGTAAGAATGTAGTTTTTAGGCTACAGAAAGAGAAACCTGGACACCAAGACAGCAACAAAAACTTCTACTCACCATCTTCAAGTTGTTTTTTTTTTTTTTTTTTTTTTTCCTCTTTTTTAGATATTTTCTTCATTTACATTTCACATGTTATCCAGAAATTTTCCCTTACCCTCCCGCATCCCCGCCCTGCTCCCCTACCCACCCCCTCCCACGTAATGGCCCTGGCGTTCCCCTGTACTGGGGCATATAGAGTCTGTATGACCAAGGGGCCTCTCCTCCCAACGATGGCCAACTAGGCCATCCTCTTCCATATAT
>LR750093.1:759059-797743 GCA_902729485.2 Mus minutoides
GTTGTATCTAGGACTTGAAGTGGTGGGTGAGTTTGGATCTGGTGATGCCATGTACCCTTGGATTCTGTTGCTTCTGTTCTTACGCTTACCTCCTGCCATCCCTGCCCAAGGAGACCTGGTGTTGGTGCAGACCAGCAGTGAGCGTCTGTCTTGTCCTGGGCTTTTCTCAATCTCCTGCTGGTGTCCCAGGTCTCGGAACGAACTTATGGGAGTAGCCAAACTATGTCTGATTTAATGTCTGACTTGATGTCTAAGCCACATGAGGAACCATGTCCTATACTGCATGGATAGTTAGCAATTGCAAACTGGATATCCCAGAGTCCTAGGATAGTACCAAACATGGCTGGTAAGAAAAAATTAAATGATTTCTAATGATATTCTGCTATACTCATAAAGTGTAACCTTGTCCATTATCTGAGAGACTTCTGACAGCAGATAGGAGTGAGAATAGATATTCCTAGCCAGACATTATGAGAAAAGGGAATCTATATTGAAGGTCTCTATAAGGTCTCTCACTGTGGAGACTGGGATGTTTTAGAAAGCTCTCCAGAAAGGGAGAGGAAAGATTTTAGGAGTCAAAGATGACGGAGGATACCAAGAGAACATGACCCACTGACTCTACTAAGCAGGGCTCACATGAGGTCACAGAGATTGCAATGGAAAGTACAGGACTTGCCTGGGTCCTGTACACCAGTATGTCTGTGTACATATTGTGACTTTTAGCTCAGTGTTTTGAGACTCCTAACAGCAGGAATTAGTAAGGATCCAACTCTATTGTTTGCTCTTGGGGCTCCTTTTTCCCTATTGGGTTGCCTTGTCCAGTCTATATATGAGGGCATTTACACTGTTTTATTATATCTTGGTTTTTCAGGTTTGGCTGTTATCCCTTGGACTGAAGAAGAAACAGAAAGGAAGTGTATCTGGGAGAGAGGAGAGATGGGAGAGGGATTGAAGGAGTGAAAGGAAGGGAAACTATAATTAGGGTATATTGTATGAGAATGCTTTTCAAGTAAAAAAAGAAAAAGAAAAAAAAAAAAAAGAAGACATTACTGCTGATATTTCTCCCATCTTCTATAAAGAAAATCTATCTGAACAACAGTAACCAAAACACAAGGTGCCTCACATGGTCTTTATATAGCCTTTCTCCTTCCCCATCCACTGTCATAATTCTCAGGTTGTTTTCATGAACAACATAAGCACTGTTGTATATAAGATTTTTTTCATATAATCTATTTTCAATGACTCTTCTAGCATCCTCTCTAGGATCCATATTTTTGTCTCTGCCATTCTACCAGATATACACTTGGCCATGACCACTTATAAGATGGATTTAATATTATTTGACACGGGTGGATACTAGATTCAGGCATTGATTTAATCTTGCCATTATCTACATTCACTATAATATTTTTTTAATTCATAGTTAATTTCAAATATGTAAAACAGTTCTCAGATACAATACTGACTTTCTAAAGTTATCCCCAGACCCTATGTTCATATATATTACTATGTTCTAGACAATTTCCACTTAGTTATGGAATTTGTCCAACTAAATTGCTGGTGTCTATCAAAAATTTCCATGATTTCACACTTAACAGCTTGCATCAAATATATTATTATTGCTTCTTACTCCAAAATCTTGAATGCGTTTTTATTACTGTACTTTTCTCACAACTCCAATTCTTTTTGTGTGTTTTGTTTTGTTTTAATTAGATATTTTCTTAATTTACATTTCAAATGCTATATTGAAAGTTCCTTCTACCCTCTCCCCACCCTGCTCCTCTGCCCACCCACTTCCACTTCTTGGCCCTGGCATTCCCCTGTTTTAGGGCCTATAAAGTTTGCAATACCAAGGGGCCTCTTTTCCCAATTATGCTCAACTAGGCCATCTTCTGCTACATATGCAGCTAGAGACATGAGCTCTGGGGGTTCAGTTAGTTCATATTGCTGTTCCTCTTATAGGGTTGCAGACCCCTTCAGCTCCTTGGGTGCTTGCTTTCTCTAGCTTTTCAATTGGGGGCCTTGTTTTCCATCATATACATGACTGTGAGCATCTATTTCTGTATTTGCCAGGTACTGGCATAGCCTCACACAAGACTGTTATATCAGGGTTCCTTCAACAAACTCTTTCTGTCCTATGTAATAGTGTCTGGGTTTCATAATCAGTCACAACTCCAATTCATATCTGTAATCATTTTTGGCTTATTTTGTTCACTCTAAGCTAACTTCTACACTCTCGTAGTTTTAGAAAATTTAAAATTTATCATATCTTTTATGGTTATGTTTATTTCTCAAATCCCTATTTTACTACCCAGTGATCTACATGGCTCCTCCAACTCTCTCTGTTCTTTTCATTCTACCCTCCCTCTACTCCAAAGTCCTATGCTTCAGTTTGACTGGTGGTATACTTGCAATCATCTTAAACTACAACAAGCCTCTAGAAAACATTTAATTTTTCTTCTTGAAATATTATCTTGCTCCAGGATAGTCATTTTCTGGGTCCTCAAATATATTAATGGTACGTGTCAGAGTTCCCAAGCATTATTGCCTGTGAGATAAAATTAAGGACCTCAAGACTTACAGTAAAGATGGTACAGCAGTGACATGTAAGCATGAGATATAGAGGTCCTAAGAGGTGTCTGAAAACCATGAAGCTTCTGCTCCATGAATGGTGATATAGTCAGTAAAAGAAAGGGCACAGGTGATATCCTACTCAGATACCGCATCGAATTCAAGGATACAAAATACATTGCAAATAAAAATGATTATATTTTAGTATGTAGTTATTTAGTATTATATGATCTCAGTACTTAGAATGTGTGAGTCTAAGAAGGAAGTACTATAACTAAGAATGGTATCCTTCTTCACTCACTGGTTTTTTTCCAATTTTTATTAGATATTTTCTTCATTTACATTTCAAATGCATGACCAAGGGGCCTCTTTTCCCAATGATGGCCAACTAGGCCATCTTCTGCTACATACACAGCTAGAGATACAAGCTCTGGAGGTACTGGTTAGTTCATATTGTTCTTCCACCTATAGGGTTGGAGACCTCTTCAGCTCCTTGGGCACTTTCTCTAGCTCCTCCATTGGGAACCCTGTGTTCCATCTAATAGCTGACTGCTTCACTCACTGTAAAGATCTGTTAATGTTCCCAAAGCTCTGGGCTTTGAAAAATTAAACTATGGCATCTTTCTTCCCAGTTGAGGACCAGTGTGAAAAGAATCCAGCAGATAAAAGCATGATTCATCTCCTACATTTTTACAGAGCCTGATGTTTAAGATAAATAGACATCAGCAAATTCACAACAGGACTAAAAGAATGTATTGGCACCTAGGTAATTAATTAATTCTCTCTCTCTCTTTCTCTCTCTCTCTCTCTCTCTTTGTGTGTGTTTGTCGATTGATTGATACTGATAATGCATGAGCAAGTATGTTTTTTTTTTAATTTTTTATTAGATATTTTCTTAATTTACATTTTAAATGCTATTCTGAAAGTCTCTTCCCCCTCTCCCCTCCTTGCTCCCCTGCCCACCCACTCCCACTTCTTGGCCCTGGTGTTCCCCTGTATTGGGGCATATAAAGACTGCAGTACCAAGGGGCCTCTCCTCCAAATGATGGCTGACCAGGCCATCTTCTGTTACATATGATGCTAGAGACACAAGTTCTGGGGCTTCTAGTTAGTTCATATTGTTGTTCCTCTTCTAGGGTTGCAGACCCCTTCAGCTCCTGGGGTTATATCTCTAGCTTCTCCAATGTGGGCCCCGTGCTCCCTCTTATGGATGACTGTGAGCATCCACTTCTGTAGGAGTCAGCTATATCAGGGTCCCTTCAGTAAACACTTGCTGTCCTATGCAATAGTGTCTGAGTTTAGTGACTGATTATGGGATGGATTCCCGGTGGGTTAGTCTCTGTATGATCCATCCTTTCATCTTAGCTCTAAACTTTGTCTCTGTAACTCCTTTCATGGCTATTTTGTTTCCTATTCAAAGGAGGAATGAAGTATCCACACGTTGGTCTTCCTTCTTGATTTTCATGTGTTTTGCAGATTGTATCTTGGGTGTTCTAAGTATCTGGGCTAATATCCATTTATCAGTGAGCACATATCCAATGACTTCTTTTGTGACTGGGTTACCTCACTAAAGATTATGTTCTCCAGATTCATCCATTTGCCCAAGAATTTCATAAATTCATTTTTTAATAGCAGAATAGTACTCCATTGTGTAAATGTACCATATTTTCTGTATCCATTCCTCTGTTGAGGGACATCTGGGTTCTTTCCAACTTCTGGCTATTATAAATAAGGCTGCTATGAACATAGTGGAGCATGTGTCCTTTTTACCATTTGGAACATCTTCTGGAAGTATGTTCTAAGCCAATGTATGCTTTAGCATGCTTTACCTAGCTGATGGCAAGATTCATAGACTCAAAGTACTTACTACAGTTTAAGATGACTCTCACATGTCATTTCATCTTTTGTCTTATCATATGGGGTTACAGGAGGATTTTCTGACTATATTGCAAAGCCCAGCTTCTCCCTGTTTCTAGATCAGTTTCATTTATTTCTCCATTGATTAATTTTTAAGAGAGATTCTCCCAGCAACACTATATGTTTGTAGAATATTTTTTCATATCTATTTTATATCCACATAATGTAAAAAATTGGAATATATTATTTAGGTTTTTCCCTACTTTATTTGCCAGTGTGCCATCAGAACTAGGAAGAAGAGACTTTCAAATAAAAATATATAATTCTATTACTTCTACATGAAAGCACAGAATGCTTCTACTTCAGGAGACTGAACTGCAATATGGATTTAGAGTTATCTATGGCATAACATAACAGTTTGATGAGACTGACAGTTAGAATGTAAATGGTTTATATGGAAGAATCTGGAATTCTTTTAGACTTGAAGGTTCTGTATTTAAGTCAGTGTCTCCCTCTGTAGTACCAGCTGGTTTTAAAATCATCATCCTTCCTTTTCCACTTCCCAGTACTGATGTGTTTTATGGTCCCTGTTGATTAGAAGGACCTCTTAAAAATTTTTACAGCTGATTGTATTTTAGTACAAGTAATGTAGGGCTTGACATCATGAAACTATGAATAAACTTTCCTAAAACTTCTGTATTGCCTCAACACAATTTCAGATTTCTTCTGATGATTTTTAATTTGGACAGTCCTGAATACATCTGGGACTTCTGCAGTGATGATAGTGAGAAGGTTTACTCTCTTTTATTTCATAACTCTAGATAAAGCCTCACAATGTAATGAAATTTGTGGATATTTACATAAATGCATTTACAGAAATATATTAACAATTAATGTATTAACAAATTTGGCAAATTTTGGTATATATTTACATTATAATCATGTATAGATCATGAAAATAGTTATGATCTGTTTTTCAGGCAATGTAATGAATTCATGGAAATTAATTTTAAGAGTCGCTCACTATAACCAATAGATAAATTTCATTCTAACATATTCTAGTGTACATGCTCTCATTTCTATTAAAGTCTATACTCTTCCAGTATGTAATGCGTCAATTTACTTTTTGAATCATGACAAATCAGTGCTATTCAGTTTCTGATTTTTTTTTCTTTTTTGAATTTTTTTTATTTTTACATTTATAAAGATGTATTGCATGGATAACAAACATGGATCTTGATAAATATATGAAACATTGTGATTCAGCCTTTAGTGTTTGATATCAAATCAGTTGAAATACTGTTAGTGCATTTTCTTTAATGACAAAATTTCTTATGGAGTAGATATTTCATACAGAAATTACTTTTTTACCAACATCATATTAAACAATTATCAAAGGTAGAGAAAAATATATATATATATATATATATACACTTTGTTTTAGAAAGGTGTTCTGGTTTTATATAAAACTATACATCTTCATTTATACCTATGAGATTCTGCAGTAAGTTTGATATTTATGTGTTGTTTGTTGATAGTATTCTAATAACTTCACAGTTCAGAAAATAATAAAAGGACTGGTATACAACTCTCAATTACTAAGTAATATTGTCAGGCTGTGGAACTTGGTGTTTGTGATGTTAAAGATGCTCTCATAACTACTAAATTAAAATTCACAAATTGATACTACTACAAAGTACCTGGCAGACCTCAGAATAAAAAAGGAACTTATCATTTAATTATTTGCTCAAGAATTTACATGCAGAACTGAGGTTTGCTTGTTAGCCCTTGGCAATTCTCATTTCTTTCACTTATGCCTATTCTGTATCTTAGCAAACAAAATCACCAGTATTTTCATGGAGCAAATCAAATTATCCTTTAAGTTTGTTAAAATAAACTCATAATTCAACAGATAAGGAGACCTGTAGCCTTCCAGACATTGAAGTATGTTCTGGGATGACAAAGATGTGTAAACAATTTAACTATACTAGCATCCTTAACCCAATCATATATACCAGGTCCAATGATATGGACTAAATAGTATAATATCAAACTAAGTGATTACTATGAGTATACTTTTTTATTAGATATTTTCTTAATTTACATTTCAAATGCTATCCCGAAAGTTCTATCTACCCTCCCCCCACCCTGCTCCCCTACCTACCCACTACCCACTTCTTGGCCCTGACGTTCCCCTATATTGGGGCATATAAAGTTTGCAATACCAAGGGGCATCTCTTCCCAATGATGGCTCACTAGGCCATCTTCTGCTACATATGCATCTAGAGACACGAGCTCTGGGGGTTCTAATTAGTTCATATTGTTGTTCCACCTAAAGGGTTGCAGACCCCTTCAGCTCCTTGGGTAATTTCTCTAGCTTTTCCAATGGGAGCTCTGTGTTCCATCCTATAGATGACTGTGAGCATCTACTTATGTATTTGCCAGGCATTGGCATAACCTCATATGAGACAGCTGTGTCAGGGTCCTTTCAGCAAACTCTTACTGTCCTATGCAATAGTGTCTGAGTTTGGTGACTGATTATGGGATGGATCCCCAAGTGGGGTAGTCTCTGGATAGTCCATTCTTTCATCTTAGCTCTAAAGTTTTTCACTATGAGTATACTTTATCTAAATTTGAACCTGTCAAACTGTACTGTTTCTTTTGGCACTAATAATAAATATTTTTGCAATTCAATTTTGATAGAGGGAGTATGGAGAAGGATTTGGGGAGGGGATGACTGGGAGGGAGCAGTGAGCAGAATGTAAGGAGAATAAGTACTAAAATAAAACAGAACAAAGCCAACCAAAACCACTAAAAATATCTTAGACATTTTCAAATATCATTTTTTCTATATGTATAGAAATGAAGGAAAAATGAACTTTTTTCTTCAAATTTTATTTAATGATCTATATTTCCTCACCATAAAGACAAACGAGCTAACCAAGATATAAAATGTTTTTAAGCTGGTTTACATCAAATCAGTATCACGACAAAGTCACTTGATTGGCTCTTGATGACATCATAGTAATTTCTGAGCAGATGACTAGTGCACCAATCATGGCAGTGCTCATAGTCCTCAAATTAACTATTCCCAGTGTGTGACTAATCTGCAACTGGAGCAGAGACTGATGGCCACATTTAAATGATTGGTATCTGCAAGCAGCATATAAGTTTCTGCAGGCTTGCTTGACTTTATAGCTTATCACAAACATGATGATGATTTATGCAATTGTGTAGTATTATTATAAAACCTTCACAGTTATGGATTGTTGGTTGAAATCTGAATCAAGAGTGAACCTGGAAAATAATAATGCAGATGGTAAGAACTAATAATACCTTACTGAATGTAGGTTAGGTAGAAAAATATTTCCAATGAAGGGCCCAGAGAGAAAGTAAACTGTAATTTGCAATTCAAGGTATTGCTTCATTTGCAACAGTTTTTTTTTTTTTAAACTAACTCTGGAGGTCATTTAAGAGTCATCTAAACTTTAAGCATGATTTGGAAAATCAATTATTTCCTCATGAAATAAATCATTTCCATGGCTATGTGGATTAAATAAAGGATTCTTTCTAAGGCATAAATACATAGGTAAGTAGAGCAGCCAAATGAGCAGATGAAGTATTATCCTCTATGTAATCAAATGTCAAACTTCAATACCTACTTCAGAGCAAGCATTTGACTGTGTTATTCAATGATACCATGGTCATATTGACCTAATTTCTTTCTGGGTATCTAAACCCTATTTTTTATTTGTTTCACACATCTCAGACCTATCTGAATTTCATCACAGAGATATTGCCATTTGTTCTTATCTGTAGTATTATAAACTTAGTTTTCTTGAAGAATGTTCATACACATCATCCTGTTATATTCTTTACTGATACTTAAAACTTTTTCTGTCATCCAAGAATGATGATGTGTACTTATTGCCTTGATGCAGCATAGAATTACCTGACAAGGACTCTCAGTTGAATAATTGTTTCTCAAGTTAGCTATGGTGAAGCTGGTAAAGGACTGTCTTGATAATTGATAGAGAGGTGTTCAGCCTACTGTGGTGACATCATTTCTGGAGTAGGTAGTCTTAAGATGTGGAAGCATAACTAAGAATGAAACATAGAGTAAGCCACCCAGTAATAATGTTTCTTGATGGTTTCCATTTTAACTGTCCAGCCTTGGGTACTTGTCCTGACTTACTTCAAAGATGGATTAGGTTGGCAAAATAAATATGTTCCTTGCAGTTTTATTTGAATGACAGATGTACCACATCTTGGGTATTTGAGTAATTGGTTCCTAGTTGGTTGGCTATGTTTATAGAAGTCATGGGGAAGGACAGCCTCACTAGTAAAAACGCAACAAAGTAAGTGGCTTTCAAGAGTTTATAGACTTAAACTACTTCCAATCCACATCCTCTGCTTTCTATTTCAGTTAATGATGGGATCACTTAGCTTTCTGTTCTATTTATTTCTATGCTTTTCATGACATCACACCCTGACAAATGAAGCCCAATAACCTTTCTTCCACATGTTGTCTTAGTATTTTTTCACATTGACAAAATGTTATTGAATAGAGAAGTTGGTATAACAGTGTTGGCTGTTGCTGCGGAGAACCTGGGCATGTCAAAAACTTATTTTGAAGGATGAAAAGGGTGTTGGGACTTTGGAAGAGAAAACAGTTGAATGAACTGTTAGTTAATTCCTAACCTAGGCATATCTGAAGAGGCTGGTTTAGTAAGAGTGTGGAAGACAGTAGTGTGAAAAGGAATGTGGACTAAGTGACGGCCAGTTCAAGAGGATTCAAAGAGGAAATATATCAGCAACTGTGCTAAAGGCCATTTCTATGATATTTTAGCCAAGAATCTGGGTACTTTTGCCCTGTATTGAGAATTCTCTTGAGGTTAAATTGAAATATAATGCAAATAATGGACTAATTTTTGAAGGAGTAAAATTCAAGATAACATAATTTTAAATCTGTGTTTATTGCTACTGAAAACATTTATGCAGGTATACAGAGAAAAAAAGAAAATTGAGAAGAAATAAAGAAAACATAATACATTTTGGAGAGAAAGAGAGTGCTAGGATGCTTAATATTACAACCAAGATATATGCTGGAAGAGAAACCAAGAGATATGCTGGAAGAGAACCTCTTATATTAGTACCATTACAGTACCATTAATAATGTCAATGTTTGGTGCTTTGTCCATGGGATATGTCTTAAATTGGGTCAGTATTTGGTTGTCTAATGTCTCAGTCTCTGCTCCATGTTTGTCCTTGCATATGTTATAAGCAGAGCACATTTTTGGGTAGGTGTTGTGGGTGGATTGGTGTCTTTATCCATCCACTGGGAATTCTGCCTAGCTACAGGAGGTAGTGATTTCAAGCTGAATTTCACTAATGCTAGGAGCCTCAGTTGGAGTCAGACCAATACACTCCCATGATCCTCCCAGTCCCAGGTCTCTGGCATATCCTAGAGATGGCCCCCATAAGAAACTAATTTCCATTCTCTCCAGATAACCCTATAACTGACATGCCTATCTTGTTCCCTGATACTTTGAAACCACCAACTTGATTTTTAGTGCAGTTGTGCAAGTTTGAACCCCCACCATCAATGGAGGAATCTTTTCCTTACTCCTCATCCTTGTCAGCATGTGCTATTGCTTCAGATTTTGATCTTTGCATAACCATTCTCTCAGAGGATCCATCCAGCCAATGAAAACAGGGCAGTGGTGGCACACATCTTTAATCCCAGCACTTAGGAGGCAGAGGCAGGCAGATTTCTGAGTTCTAGGCAAGCATGGTCTATAGAGTGAGTTCCAGGACAGGCAGGGCTACACAGAGAAACCCAGTCTCAAAAAACAAAACAAAACAAAACAAAACAAAACATAAAAAAGAAGAGTCTTATGTAATTGTTAGGGAAAGGAGTGAGGAACCTGAAAGTGATAGAGACTGCACAAGAAGAAAAACATAGTCAACTAACATGGATCCTAAGGGGCTCCCATAGACTGAATCATCAATCAAAGTATAAGCATGGGCAGGACATAGGCCCTCCATATATGTGTAGCAATTGGAAAGGAATAAATCAAAATATCTAATATCCTATTTAGAGTTAATGGGAAGTATACTTCAGTGACCCTAAAAATTCTACCAGAGAACTCCTAAACCTCATAACTTCACTAAAGTGGCTGGATATAAAATTAACTCAAACAAATCAGTAGCCTTCTTATACACAAAGGATGAACAGGCTAAGAAAAAAATTAGGAAAACTACACCTTTAACAATAGTCATGAATAATATAAAATAACACAATGTGATTCTAACCAACCAAGTGAAAGATTTGTATGACAATCTCTGAAGAAAAAAAAAATCAAAGAAGAGCTCAGAAGATGGAAAGATCTCCCATGCTCATGGATTGGCAGGATGAATAAAATAAAAATGGCCATCTTGAGGAAAACAATCTACAGATGCAATGTAATACCCATCAAATTACAACTCAATTCTTACAGACTTAGAAATAACAAATTGCAAATTCATTTGGAATGACAAAATCCCAGGATAACAAAAACTATTCTCAAAAGTAAAATAACTTCTGGTGGAATCACCAACCCTGACATCAATAGTGTCAAAAAATAGTGATAAAAAAATTGCATGGTATTGGTACAGAGACAGGTAGGACGATCGATGGAACAGAATTGAAGACCGAAAAATGAACCCACACACCAATGGTCACTTGATCTTTCACAAAGGACCTAAAACCAACCGCTGGAAAAAAAAAAAAAAGACATCATTTTCAGCAAATGGTGCTGGTTGTACTGGAGGTCAGCATGTAGACAAATGTAAATCGATCCATTTTTATCTACTTCTACAAAGCTCAAGAACAAGTGGATCAAAGACCTCCACATAACACCAGATGCACTGAAAATAATAGACAAGATAGGGGGAAGAGCCTCAAACACATGGGCACAGAGTAAATTCTTCTGAAGAGAATACCAATAGCTTATGCTCTAAGATCAGAAATCGAAAAATAGGACCCAATAAAATTGCAAAGATTTTTGTAAGGCAAAGGACATTGAAAATAAGACAAAATGGCAACTAACAGATTGGGGAAAGATCTTTACCAATCCTACATCTGTCAGAGAAATAATATTCAATATATACAAAGAACTCAAGAAGTTAGAATCCAGAGAATCAAATAACCCTACTAAAAATGGGGTACAGAGTTAAAGAATTTTTAGCTGAGGAATATCAAATGGCCAAGAAGTACCTAAAGAAAGGTTTACCAATTTTAGTCAAGAGGGAAATTCAAATCAAAACAACCCCAAGTATCTACCTCATACCAGTCAGAATGGGTAAAATAAAAAATTCAGGTGATCACAGATGCTGTTGAGGAAGTGGAGAAAGAGGAAAACTCCATTGTTGGTGGGATTGCAAGCTGGTGCAACTACTTTGGAATTCAGTCTGGTGGTTCTTCAGAAAATTGAACATAGTACTACCTGAGGACCAAGCTATACCACCCCTGGGCATATACCCAGAATATGCTCCAACATATAACAAGGACACATGATCCACTATGTTTATAGCAGCCTCATTTTTAATATCCAGAAAATGGAAAGAACCCAGATGTCCTTCAACAGAAGAATGGATACAGAAAATGTGGTACATTTATACAATGGAGTACTACACAGATATTAAAAACAATGACTTCATGAAATTCTTAGGCAAATATATGGAACTTGAAAGTATTATCCTGAGTGAGGTAACCCAATTACAAAGGAAAACACAGAGTATGCACTCACTGATAAGTGGATGTTAGCCCAAAAGCTAGGAATATCCAAGATTGGCAATTCATAGGCCACCTGTAGCTCAAGAAGAAGGAAGACTAAAGTGTGTGTGCTTTGGTCTTCCTCAGAAGAGGGAACAAAATACTCATGGGAGCAAATATGGAGAGTAAGTGTGTAGCAGAGACTGAAGGAAAGGCCATACAGAGACTGTTCCACCTGGGGATCCATTCCATATGCAGTCCCCAAATCCAGACACTGTTGTGTATGCCAAGAAGTGCATGCTGACAGAAGCCTGTTATAGCTGTCTCTTGAGAGGCTATGCCAGAGCCTGACAAATACAGAGGTAGATGCTCTTAGCCAACCATTGTACTGAACACAGGGTCACCAATAGAGGAGGTAGAGAAAGGACTGAAGGAGCTAAAGGGGTTGCAAGCCCATAGGAAGAACAACAATCACAACCAACCAGACCACCTTAGAGCTCCCAGGGTCTAAAACACCAACCAAAGAGTATGCATGGAGAGACCCATGCCTCCAGCTGCATATGTAGCAGAGGATGGCCTTGTCAGACATCAATGGAGGGAGAGGTCCTTGTTCCTATGAAGGCTAAGTGCCCCAGTGTAGGAGAATGCCAAGACAGGGAGACAGGAGTAGGTGGGCAGGTTGGGGAAAACCCTCATAGAAGCAGGGTTTAGGGGAATGGTATACAGTATTTCCAGGAAGTGAGGGGTGGGCAGAACCAGGAAAGGTGATAACATTTAAAGTGTAAATAAAGAAAATATTTAATAAAAAAATTAAAATTTGTATAATCACTTTGAACAGCAGCTCTTAAGAGAGTTTAGATACTTTGTATTGAGATGAAATGAAAATATTATTTAACTTAGCTTGTCTACATAATAAAATATAGGGAATGTTACTAAAAAGAGTCTTTTGGCCTGCTATGACATTGGTAACTGTAAAGAAAAAAAAATTAAAAATCGACCTGGAGTGACCTAAAGATTTAAAGTTGGTGATTAAACTCTGACTCAGCACACAGCTATGAGATACTAAATGAGGGAAGTTATCTACACAGCTTGGCTACTTCTTTTCAAGAATTTAGATTTTTTAACCACCGTACACCATCCATCCTCTGGGAGTCTTAACTGGGAAATGCATACCTATCCTGCTCATGTTCTCCACACACCACTATGCACTTTTCCCTTACAAACATAGGGCAAGCTAGTGTTGGGTCATAATGAATCAAAAGACAATCCCAATAATGTCCCTATAACCATGATGTCTCCCACAGCTACATGAGTTCTATCATTACTTCCCTCTCACCAATTTTATAGATGAAGCCCATTGTAAATCTTCATTCAGATATTTCAACTTTTAAAAAAGCAGTAAGCCTACACGGTAGGCTGAGATACAGAGGTCTATGAATTTGAATGACAAATTTCCTAGATCAATTGTTTCTCAGAGTAAAATTGTATTTCATGGAATGAACAAATAACCTCTACAAATTTTGTGCCACTATAATGTAGAAATTATTAAGACCTTTTAATTTGTGATCTTAGGCTAACACTATTCAGATCACAGAGAAGGGCAGTATAGAAATGTCATTTCTGGCTGTAAAAATTTTCAATTATTAAGACTTCTACCAAAAAAAAAAAGACTTCTACCATGAAAAATATTAGTAGCAGCAAGGCATGGTTTATGTCTGTAATTCACAACATCAAAAGGATGAAACAGTGGGCATAACCTCAAGTCTAATGGCAGTTTGCCCTATATAGTAAATTCCAGGAATTTCTGGGCTATATAGGGATATGTTGTCTCAAAAGACCTTTATTTTCTGTTATACAGAATTGTCTATGTGTATTGTCACATTTTTCTGGCTCCAAGCAATGAAATATTGTTGCAGTTAGTCACAACTGTGCTATGCTGCTGAGGTAGAGTGATAACCCATCCATCATATGGGAGTCGTAAATGGGTAATATATACCTGTCCTGGGAATGGTCTCCATACACTTCTACACTATATTTTCTCACATTTGGGAAGCTAGTGTTGAGTCATAACAGGTGAGTTTCAAGAAGTTTTTTCTCTTTTTCTTTTCTTTTATTGGATATCTCCTTTATTTACATTTCAAATATTATCCTCTTTTCCAGTTTCTCCTCCAGAACACCAGTATCTCATCCACCCTCACCCTGCTTCTATGAGGGTGCTCCTCCACCCAAACAGAAACTACTTCCTCACCGCCCATGCATTCCCCTAAACTGGGACATCAAGCCTTCACAAGACCAAGGGCTTCTCCTCTCATTGATGCCCCAAAGGCCATCCTCTGCTATATATGCAGTTGGAGACATGGCTTCCTCCATGTGTACTCTTTGGTTGTGGTTTATTCCCTGGGACCTAGGAGGAGGAGGGTCTGGTTGGTTGCTATTGTTGTTCTTCCTATGGGGTTGCAAACCCCTTCAGCTCCTTCAGTCCTTTTTCTAATTTCTCCATTGGGGACCCCACACTCATTCCAATGGTTGGCAGAGAGCATTCACTTCTGTATTTTTCATTCTTTGGCAAAGCCTCTCAGGAAACAGCTATATCGGGATTCTGTCACCAAGTATTTCTTGGCATCCCCAATAATGTCTGGATTTGGTGACTGTATATAGGATGGATCCTCAGGTGGGGAATTCTTTGGATGGCCTTTCCTTCAGTCTCTGCTACACACTTTGTCTTCATATTTACTTGCATGAGTATTTTGTTCACCCTTCTAAGAAGGACTGAAGTATCTGCATTTTGGTCTTCCTTCCTCTTGAGCTTCATGTGGTCTCTGAATTGTATCTTGGGTATTCCAAACTTTGGGGCTAACATCCACTTATCAGTGAGTGCATACTCTGTGTGTTCTTTTGTGATTGGGTTACCTCACTAAAGATAGTATTTTCAATTTCCATCCATTTGCCTAAATATTTCATGAAGTCATTCTTTTTAATATCTGAGTAGTACTCCATTGTGTAAATGTACCACATTTTCTGTATCCATTCCTCTGTTGAAGGACATCTGGGTTCTTTCCATCTTTTGGGTATTACAAATGAGGCTGCAATGAACATAGTGGATCATGTGTCCTTGTTATATGTTGGAACATCTTCTGGGTATATTCTTAGGAGTGGTATGGATTGGTCCTCAGGTAGTATTATGTTCAATTTTCTGAGAAACTGCCAGACTGAATTCCAGAGTGGTTGTACCAGCTTGCAATCCCACCAACAATGGAATTTTCCTCTTTCTCCATATCTTCATCAGCATCTGCCATCATCTGATGCCACGAACCAGGCCTAGTTGGCCCCCCTCAATCCATGGGAATCAGGGGTTTGGACAGATGGGCATGGAGTAGGTGAAAGTGAAAGTGGAGTGACAAACAGACTCAACACAAGGGAGTGTGGATCTGAATGCAATTTGTCAAATCAAGCATCAGACTTTTTATACAGAAGAAAATAGGGAAGTTAGGTGACACACCAGCAAGATACAAAGAGGTTACTAGAGGTTACTGGATACTTACTTACTCAAAACAGAGGAATGCAAATGCGAAAGAACTGGGAGGAACCAACTGGTTTCAAAAAGGACTCCACCTAAGGTCAGTTTAAAACTTAGAAGCCAGGGGCAAGTGTTTTGTGTCCTTGCCATAGTCCACCTTCCCCCTAGGCCATTTTAAATACTTGTATATGGGTGTAACTCAACTAGCTATATGTAAATGTATATATATATATATATATATATATATATAGAGAGAGAGAGAGAGAGAGAGAGAGGAGAGTGGGGGAGACAAAGGCAGAGGCAGACAGACAGATATAAAAAACAAATAGAAGAGATAGAGGGACATGGATAGACTAAGAAACAAAAACATTATTCCTGAGATAGCTTTTGTTCCCAGAAAAAATCCTGAGAAGTGGTGGGAAGGCATGGGGGGGTTAGTATTTGAATAGGAAAGTAAAGTAAAAGGGAACACCAATGGGTTCTATGTAACATCTAAGCAAGTCTTAGCAGATTCCCAACTTTAGGGTTTCTCTCATTCTGAAGGAATGAGGATAATGCTTTTGTTTTCCTCTGTCTTTTGTCATCTTTGATGTACAATTTGTAGTCTGTTTAAGTGAGATAGGGATACCTGTTACAGTTTGAAGAAACATGTATAAATGATAGGTAGAAAGAATGACAAAAGAAATGAGAAAAGAAGAGGGGAATGGAGGAAGAAAGAAAGGAATGGAGGAATCAAATAGAAACTGAAAACCACACTATATCTCAATGCCTTCCAAAGCAACCATGCTCACCTGGAACTCATTTCTTCTCAGCATACTTAGCACCAGAATTTTGGAATGTACCACTATGTTTAGCACTAAGAAAGACATCTTTATATAATTTCCAACAACACACACACATTACTATGATGTTTATGAAGAATAATATAAGTGGATCATATGGATAGAGATAGATGAAAAGTTTAGTGTTGTAGAATATTCCTACATCCAATATGATTTAATAAGAGTTATTTGCCATGCATGGTGGCTCATGCCTTTAATCCCAGCACTTGGGAGGCAGAGGCAGGCAAATTTCTGAGTTCGAGGTCAGCTTGGTCGACATCGTGAATTCCAAGATAGCCAGGAGTACACAGAGAAATTCTGTCTCGAAAAAAAAGGAAACAAAAACAAAAACAAAACAGTTATTTTACCATTAGTCTTAGGTTCTCTTTGAAGAAGCTAGAAATTAACAACCTCCATTGCTTTGAATTTTGGCATACTTTTGATTGTAGTACAACCCATTTAAGCATATCCCTAATTAGCTTTCAAATAAATGAGACTCAGACTATGGTTATTTTATTTGGCTTTAATAATTAATAATAATAACCTCTAATATACTTTTCCAACTGCTGGCTTAGCTGCCTCCACAGAGGTGAACCCCTGATACTTGCTGTTTCTCCGAGCCATATGCACATTGTCCTTCCCCCTCATGGCACATTCCTCTCTTGTCAAGAGCCATAATAAGACAAGATAATAACTAGCAGCTGATCTTCCCGATCGTCTGCTTCAGATTCATCCACGACAGGTTTGCTTCCTTAGGCAAGGATCTAAGAGAATTCATTTTAGGAAAGTTTAATATGCTTTTCCTGTTATTATTAACCATATATAACAATCACTGGGTATTATCCCAATATTTTGGGGAGATCTCTATAGATCTCCGAAGATTTATGTTTTTGTAGTGATTCTATATAGACAAATAGATGTGTTCTTAAGTCTTAATGATGATCCTATAAGAATTTCTAAAATTATATCAGTGATTATTAAACTCTTTTATAGTGGGACTGCTATTAGATCATTTTCTGATAGTCAAAACTGCAATGAGAATTCTGTCAGTCTCCCATGTGTCACCAGTTAATTAGATAGTAATCAGACTTTGTTCTACTCAGAGCACATTCCAAGAGGTTGTAAAACAATTAACCAATGATCATAAAAAGGGAACTAATGATTTATTATAGGTGCTAAAACAGAAGATAAATTATTAACTGTTTTTAACTATACAAAACTTCACTAATAACTTAGTTATGTTTTTTAACATTCTATGAACCTGTGGACCTGTGACAAATGATGGATGTTTAGCCAGATAATTACTCCTAAAATATGCATGTAAATATTATCTGTTTATATGTTATATACATGTAAACTCCTATTTCAATTCATGATTTAATTTTTTGTGTGAACTTGTGATAGACTTAACATGTGTTCATATATTCTGAAAGATGTATATGTACTGAGGGCAAAGATATGAGAGATGAGAGAAGGAATTTTTTTCCATTTTCCTGCTTAGAGAAGATTTTTCTCTCCCCTTACTCCCCCAGCTTAGAGTCTTTCCACTTTCTCCCTTTTCTTAGATAGCTTTAATAGGAAACTTTTTACAACTTAGTAATAAATGCTGTAATCACTTTTCAAAGTGTCTCTTTTACTTTCTGTGACTTCTGACTAGCAGGCTGAAAGTTAGAGCTCTGCAGTTCCTGTTCAGATAGTACAAAGGCTGTTTACTTAATCCTTTGCTGTTTGCAGAAGAGGTGCTACATGCTAGTAATTCCAGTTTCTAGCCTCAGAGGATCACAAAAGGTAGGTCAGCTATAGCACCAAGGCAATTGAGACTTAGATAAGTGAACTTTTTATTATTATACAGCAACCTTAAGACAAATCTCATAAGACAAAGTCTTACCACCATATCTCATAAGACAAAGTCTTAGCCTCAGATGACACCCTTTCCCCTCTGCTGCCTCAAGAACAGACAAGAAAGAAGACACTGCCCGTGCTGGCCCCTGGCACTGTCTTTCCTTCTTCCTCCTCTTCTTTTCTCTCTCCTGGAACCAGGTCACTCCAAATCCACCTATATCTAATCCCTCCAGAAATTGGCTGTAGCCAATTGTATTCAACCAATAGTTTTAAATTAATGAATAAGGTTTACACAACAAAAGTTTGTCATCATAAGACATTACTTATAGGCCTATACCTTCTGGTATGGAATTTAGCATTACAATACACAACAATAGACCAAACAGCAACAGTTAATTAAGCTTATTTTAGCCAAATTTGATGTAAAGAACTTGAAAAGAATGCCAGCTCTCTTGTTATAAATAAGACAATTTTCCTTGTTTGTACTTAATTTTAGTACCGTCTTTATGGGTATTTAGGCATTTATTTTGTTACAAATGATGTCATCTGGTTTTGTATATTAACATTAAATGTTAAATATGCCTGAGAAATAAAGAAAGAATGCACATTTGTTCTTAATATTCCCCATTTTAATATAGTTTCATATCTTGTTTCATATTTCAGTGTATACAAACATATAACACTACTGAATCAGAGAAGTAGTAGCATGCCATATAAAAATTGTACTCTTTGTAAATATTTTTCTTTGAAATGATTTCTATACAATATATTTTATTACATTCTCTCTATGTCCCCAATTCCTTCCAGATTCTCCTACTTCCCTACCAACTCAAATGCATGTTCTTTTTCTTTCTAGCAAACAAAGAAATAAACAAATAACAGGAGAAAGAGGAAAACAAAAAAATCAAAAACTGAAATTTAAGAGAGAGAATCTAAAATAACAGAAGAGGAAAAGAAAACAATATTAACAGATTTCTTTTTATGTTTCCATATTCTCATAGAGCATGATTTATATAGAGAAAGAGACAAGCTATTTGCAAGTTATACCTGCTGAGAAAGAGAAATGTCATATTACTCTTGCTGATAATTATTGTACATAGTATCTCTTTACATATTTTATTTTACTTTTAGGACAAAATAATATTGAAATAACAATAGGATATAATTTTTGCTTTTAAAATAAAACTTAATTTATCAGCTAATATAATTATTTGTCTGGATGAAACTGGAGGATATGTTTAACATACTTAGGTCAGGATTTGGATTCTAGACATACTGTTATTATGTAAGGGGGCTTATCCTAGCTAGCCTATAACTCTTATCATCAAAATAAAATTATTATGCCAGCCCTGTTTTCTCCTGAGAGTTCTAAGGAGGTAAAAATGTAATTATGTAACTTAAAAAGAAAATCCATCAAATAAATATTAAGTACATCCTTTAAAAACAAGACATACTCAACACATATTTCAAATAATTCTAAATTAAATCACCAAATGCTGGAAATGACTTATATCTCATCAAGTTGTAGATTAAAGTAGTCTCATGGAAACTTCTGAACAACCTAGGCAATTTGTTGCTCACCACAATCTGCTGATAATAAGGCTCTACTGCTGAAAACAACACATAGACCATTCATTGAACATGATGCCTACTGGAAACCAGAAGGTACTCTGAAAAGAATGTAAATGTAAACCCAAACCAAATCACAAACTCTTGATTTACAATGGTGTCCTACCAGTAAGATATGCTAGGGTAATGGTGGCATAAAACTTGTGGAATAGCCAATCAATATCTGATTTGATTTAAGACCCAGTCCTATATGTGATACTGCTTATGTGACCCAGAACCTGTAATTAGATAGCCCAGCATCTTAGAGTAAAACAGAATGCTACTGTTGTACTAAAACAACACATCAATGACTCTTTTTTTATGACATCCTCTACTCATAGATTGAGTGCCTTGCTCATCGATCATCAGAGAAGCTTCTTCCTAAAGCAAATGGTAATTAATACAGAGACAATGCATAGACAAAACGCATAGAATGAGAAATTTTGTAAATGATGTCAATTTAATCACTCCCTTGAGAGATCTGTGAACCCTGCAGTGGAAGAGATTATGGAAAGAGTATAAAAGTCAGAGGGATAAAGGACACTAAGAAAATAATATAAAATACAGCAGTATCAAGACATATATGAATGTACCACATGCACAAGGACAGCACAGGTCTATACCAGATGGGGTTATAGAATTGAAAATAAAAGTATACATAAGCCCATCCCTAACCCAGAAGCTATCTCCAAATGATAACTACTAACAAATGAAAATTAAATTAATTTCCCTGGGGAAAAAATTGAAGGATAGGCTGTATACTTAGTTGTTTGTAGCAACAGAAAGTATACTCAGTGGCATTTTCAGGTTCATTGTCTCATAATGTCATGACAAGGTTTTTCTTTTCATAATTTTTCTTTATCATATATATGATTTCTTAGAGTGGATTGTATGTTGTGGTCCATCAATTTCTGTTTATAGATGGTAAGTTCAAGAATCTAATAGTAGTTCAGTTCAGAATTTTGGATATCTCAGATGACCTTCAGTATATGCCATAATCTTAAAGAAGTAGGTTTAATACTAAAGAAGGAATAAATTTGCCAGCTATGCAAATCTGAGTGTGATTATACTCTTTCTCACCTCATTTTCATCTCTAACAGTCACAGAAATAATAACAATTTTGGCACTTATTGGATGGAGAAATGGCTTAGTTAATGTCAGGCAGTACAGGCATGAGGGCCTGTATTTGGATCCCAAGAACCCTCCCCTAAAGCATGCACAGTTGCATTCTTCTGTAAGCCCAGTACTAGAGAGCTTAGATTGCAGGATCCTTGTGCCCAAGTCACATCTTGTTCTTATTACCTTGGCATTACAGATACTATCCAAACCTGAAACTCAGTTCCTTCCAGCATTTGATGTCTCCATTGCAGAACAGAGTTAGCTTAAATGTTTCTGAAATTTCCCAAAATGGTATGCTGATTTGGACAAGAATTTTAATGTAAACCACTTGAAGAAATCATACATTCTGTCCTGCATCTAGTAATGGTGACACTATTTTTCTCTTCAGTTAGTAACTATGAAAAATTAATTTCATTTGTTCCTCAACAATCCTATACATTATGGGAAAAGATCCATTTTGTCATTCTATCTTATTGTGGGATTGTTATTTGAATCTAAATGCTCTATAAACATCTGTTTATGAAGACTTGGGACTCTGCAAGGTACTATAGGTACTATTTGATCTTGGTAGAATGTTTAGAACTTGGAATGTGGTGAGAAGTCTTTAGTTCTTTAAAGATATTCTCTCTTTCTCTCTCTCTCTCTCTCTCTCTCTCTCTCTCTCTCTCTCTCTCCTTCCCTTCCTCCATCCCTATGTCCCTTCATCCCTCCCTCTCTCTCTCCTCTCTGTTGCAGTTGAATAACAAGGGATAACTGTACACCAGCCTCCATACATATCATCTGACTGCTTCTTGGCTGTGGTAACTGGTTTTCTATGAGTCTATGCTTTGCCACAGGCCTATATCCAAAAGACCCAACATAGACATTGACTACACCCTCCAAAACTATGAGGGAAATAAAGTTTCGCTCTTTTTAAATTATTTTATGAACTGAGTCCTTGACTATGGCTTGGATTCTGGAACTCTGACTAGGGATGACTAAGGAATGAAGAAAGGACAGACACATATACAGAAAACTGAGATCCTGCAGTCTGAGCTCTTGTATGGAAAAGCCAGAGCACCCTGGAAGATCATAGATTTGTTATATATCATTGACCATTGAAATACTTGACAAAGTTGTAACAACAACATCAAAAAACCATCCTAAGATATAGCCGTATAACTCATATTTCATACCTGAGAAAAAGTCTAGTGTTTGAATTGAGACAGCCTGCCTTCTCTTTGCTTTGTAGAAAGAATTTACTGTAGAAGTAATGTTAACCCTTTAGCAGGGCCAATCAATCTGACAAGGAATTGTCAAAAATAGGGCTGGGAAATATTGACCTTCTAGGTGTCAAAAGTTTCTAATTAAAGCAAGAAAACAACATGCAAAGAAAATAATTTCTCTGTTTACTATAGTGGTTTAAGCTGTGGTCTAAAAACACCATTTAATTGTTCGCTAGTTGTTTGTTGAACAAGTTATATTTTTGTCTTCCTCGTTTCAGATGCCAAAATTCAAAGATGAAAAATGTTGGTAGTTTCAGTGTCTTTTGAAAACAGCATTGACTGGATTGATATCTGTATTTTTTAATTAAAAAGTGATTCTTCTTTCAGACAATAAATACATCCCGACCACATTTTCTGTTCCTTCCACTCTTCCTTGCTCCTCTAACCTCCCTCTATCCAGATCCACTCTCCCTTCTTATGCATTCAGAAAAGATCAGGCCTCTGAGAGACAACAACCAAACAAGACAAAACAAAATACTAGGTAAGGCAAAAATGTCCTCATTCAGAGGCTGGATGGTACAACTCAATATAAGAAAAAGAGTTCAAAGAGGAGAATGAATTACATTCTCACAGGCTTCTGTAGTTAGAAATTTCACAAAAATACCAAAGTAACAGCTGTAACATAACTTAAAAGCAGAAGACATGGTAGAGACTCTGCAGGCTCTGTGTTTTCTGCTTCAGTCTCTTTGAGCCCATAGTGCCCTTTTTTGTTGATTCAGTGGGCCATGTACTGCTAATGTCCTCATTCCTCTCTGATTTGTACAATCTTACAATTTTCTCTTCTACTGGATTCCCTAATCTCTAATGGGAAGGATCATATAGAAACCCCCAATTTAGACTCTCTCTCTCTCTCTCTCTCTCTCTCTCTCTCTCTCTCTCTCTCTCTCTGCATGGTATCTGGCTGTTGGTCTATGCATCCAAGTCCATCTGTTGCCAGAGGAAGCTTCTCTGATGGCAACTGGACAAGTCACTGATCCTCGGTCTCTGGGCTTTGCAGGCAATGTTGGGCATTCGTTTCCTCTTGTGAAGTGGGCCTCAAGTTAAATTGGATATTTGTTAGCCACTTCCCCAAGTTCTGTGCTATAGTTGCCCCAGCATATATTGTAGTCAGGACAGATGGTAGGTTGAGGTTTTTCTGGTTTGCTTGGTTTCCAGGTTTCTTTTTCAGTAACTTGCAGACTACAATTCCACAATATAGAGAATGGAAAGAGTCTAAACTAAAGAGTTGACAGATCCATGCAGGCACTAATCAGACCTCTCTATGTTTAATGAGCTGTATGGATGTTTTCTTTGGCAATATGACCCCACTGCCTAGAGAGCAACAGTCTGTCCTAGGATCATTCTGGGTTGTTTAGGTATATCCACAAGACCTCTTGGCTAACAACTCCACCTAATTCAACCCCATCCCATCAGTAGAAGCCTTCCTTTACCACAAAAGATGGCTGGTTCAGAGTTCATATTCTCTATTACTAGGAGTCCTCACTAGGTTGCAATCAAGTCTCAACAGATACAAGATAACTGAAACAACTCCCTAAAACCTATCACTAGATTTCTTACTCTTATGCTTTGCAAGAGATTGTTGACTTTTCTTATCTGTAGAATCCTCCCCTGTGGCGCGCCTCCCTCAACCAGCAAGAAAGTCACGCCACCACCAGGATCTTCTCAGTCAGCTTTATTCAGGAGCACCTTGATAGTAGATTCCCAGGACCCTGGACAGCAGCAGAGCTGTGGCTTTTATACTCTCCCAGGGAGGGGGAGGGGGTGTCATAGTGGATGTGGATTGGTGCACCAGGATACATACACCTCATTAGCATGTGGACAGATCATTGGTGCCACAAGCTATGCCTCATTAGCATATTTTCCCTTCAGGAGGGGCTATTGCTTGAGGAGGACCTAAAGAGAGAGCTGCACATGCGTGCTAGGCTCTCCTCCCTGGTAGCCTGCCTGTCCTGAGCCATCTTGTAATGGGCGGAGCTGCAGGCCTTCCCGGAGCTCGGGCGGCTTAGGCTGCACTTCAGCCACTGCTCAGAGCCAAGGCGGCGCCTCCTACACTCCCCTAATCCCTACCTTCATTTATGTCATAGTCAATGTGTTTTATGTGATGTCTCAATTTTAGAAGGATTAGGAAATATATTCATAGTACTGACTTATATTTTGTTTCTTTAGCAATGTCTTATACAAGCAAGTCTGGTTACTTTCTTTTCTTTCTTTCTTTCTTTCTTTCTTTCTTTCTTTCTTTCTTTCTTTTTTCATAGAATAGAATCGATAAAGACCATGCATATCAGTAAAATGAGAAGGATATATTTCAGTTCATGAAAGAGAAAAACATGTCATTTTAGGGACTTTGTAACCTGAGGTAGGGGTGGAGGAAAAAAGACTAATAGTAGAAAGGAAATGAAAATTAAAAACAAAAACAAGATCTTCCTTCTGAACCCAGCTGAGGCTGCTAAGGGCTCCAGAGTACTCTACATGCCACAGGACCTCAGGATCACCTCAGGATCACAGGGGAGTGGAACGCAACATCAGCTCCAAAGAATGAAGGAGGTTCTTGTACCAGCAGGAACAGAGAAAGAAGAACCCAGCCCTATCAGACGCTGGGATCTATTCCAGGTCAGGGAAAGCCTCACCATCTTCTTAGTGAACCCAGCCTAGGGCATGCAGTGACCCAGAGTACTCTCCACACTGCAGGACACCTAGCACACCCAGAACCTCAGGATAACCTGAGAGAAAGGGGGTGACAGAAGCAACAGAGCTTCTTGGTCAGGGTCCCGTTGGGTCTTCACCCTCAGTCTGGAGACAGAGCTGAGACCCAGACCCCTGGAAATATTCCTTGCCAGAGGAGAGTCAGCCTACAGGGAGGGATCTAACCCCAGGACTCAGGAGGTGGATCAGAGCTCCAGACTTCTGGACACCTGATCTGCTAGAGGAGATTTTGCCTGCAGAGATTGTTCTGACCACTGGGACTCAGGTGAGAGCTGGATTCCCAGGAGTGTTGACAGAGGCTAACAGAATCACAGGAGGATCAAGCTCCAGCCAGAGACAGCTTGAACAGTAACACCAGAGATTTCCAGATGGCAAAAGGCAAACGTAAGAATCTTACTAACAGAAACCAAGAACACTGGGCATCATCAGAACCCAGTATGCCTTCCACAGCAAGTCCTGGATACCCCAACACACTGAAAAAGCAAGACACATATTGAAAATTATATCTCATGAAGGTGGTAGAAGATTTTAAAAACAGCATTAATAACTGATTTAAAGAAATACAGGAAAAGGCTGTTAAACAGATAGAAGCCCTAAAAGAGGAAGCACAAAAATCCCTGAAGAAATTATAGGAGAACACTGCTAAATAGGTAGAAGCCCTTAAAGAGGAAACACAAAAATCCCTCAAGGAATTACAAGAGAACACTGCTAAACATGTAGAACTCCTTAAAGAACTACAGGAATACACTGCAAAACAGGTAGAAGTCCTTAAAGAAGAAACACAAAAGTCCCTTAAAGAATTACAGGAAAACACAACCAAAGAGGGGATGGAATTGAACAAAAACATCCAAGATCCAAAAATGGAAGTAAAAACACGGAAGAAAACTCAAAGGGAGAAAACTCTGGAGATAGAAACACTAGGAAAGAAATCAGGAACCATAGATGTGAGTATCAGCAACAGAATACAAGAGATGGAAGAGAGAATCTCAGGTGCAGAAGATTCCAGAGAGAACATGGGCACAACAATCAAAGAAAATGTAAATGCAAAAAGATCCTAACTCAAATCATCCAGGAAATCCAGGACACAATGAGAAGACCAAACCTACTGATAATAGGAGTAGATGAGAATGAAGATTGTGAACTTAAAGGGCCAGCAAATATCTTCAACAAAATAATAGAAGAAAACTTCCCATATCTAAAGAAAGAGAAGCCCATGAACATACAAGAAGCCTACAGAACTCCAAATAGACTGGACCAGAAAAGAAATTCCTCCCGACACATAATAATCAAATCAACAAATGCACTAAATAAAGACAGAATAATAAAAGCAGGAAGAGAAAAAGGTCAAGTAACATATAAAGGCAGGCCTATTAGAATTATTCCAGATGTCTCACCAGAGACTATGAAAACCAGAAGATCCTGGACAGATGTTATACAGACACTAAGAGAACACAAATGCCAGCAAAACTCTCAATTAACATAGATGGAGAAATCGAAGTATTCCAAGACAAAACCAAATTCACACAATATCTTTCCAAGAATACAGCTGTTCAAGGAATAGTAAAGGGAAAACAGGAACACAAAGATGGAAACTACACCCTAGAAAAAGCAAGAAAGTAATTCTTTAACAAAACTAAAAGAAGAGAGCCACAAGAACAGAATCCCAACTCTAACAACAAAAGTGACAGGATGCAAAAATTACTTTTTTTTTTTCATTTCTCTTAACATCAATGGACTCAATTCCCCAATAAAAAGACATAGACAAATAGACTGGCTACACAAGCAGGACCCAACATTTTGCTGTTTACAGGAAACCCACCTCAGGGACAAAGACAGTCACTACCTCAGAGTAAAAGGCTGGAAAACAATTTTCTAAGCAAATGGTCTGAAAAAACAAGCTGGAGTATCCATTCTAATATCCAATAAAATTGATTTCCAACTCAAAGTTATCAAAAAAGACAAGGAGGGGCACTTCATTTTCATCAAAGGTAAAATCTACCAAGATGAACTCTCAATTCTAAGTATCTATGCTCCAAATGCAAGGGCAGCTACATTCATTAAAGAAACTTTAGTAAAACTCAAAGCACACATTACACCTCACACAATAATAGTGGAAGACTTCAACACCCCACTCTCATCATTGGACAGATCCTGGAAACAGAAAGTAAACAGAGACACATGGACACTAACAGAAGTTATGAAACAAGTGGATTTAACATATATCTACCGAATATTTTATTCTAAAACAAAAGGATATATCTTCTTCTCAGCCACTCATGGTACCTCCTCCTAAATTGACCATATAATCAGTCACAAAACAGGCCTGAAAAGATACAAAAATATTGAAATTATCCAATGCATTCTATCAGATCACCACAGACTAAGGCTGATCTTCAATAACAGCATATATAACAGAAAGTCAAAGTTCACATAGAAACTGAACACAATCTACTCAATGAAAATTGGGTCAAGGAAGAAATAAAGAGAGAAATTAAGAACTTTTTTAGAGTTTAATAAAATGAAGCCACAACATACCCAAACTTATACGAAACAATGAAAGTAGTCCTAGGAGGAAAAGTCATAGCTCTGAGTGCCTCTAAAAAGAAACTAGAGAGAGCAAACACTAGCAGTCTGACAGCACACCTAGAAGCTCTAGAAGGAAAGGAAGGAAATTCACACAAAAGGAGTAGAGAGCAAGAAATAATCAAGCTTAGGGCTGAAATCAACCAAGTGGAAACAAAAAGAACTATTCAAAAAAAAAAAAAAAATCAACCTAACTAGGAGCTGGTTCTTTGGGCAAATCAACAAGATAGATAAATCCTTAGCCAGACTAACTACAGGGCACAGGGACAGTATCCTAATTAACAAAATCAGAAATAAAAAAGGAGATATAACAACAGAACCTGAGGAAATCCAAAATATCATCAGATCTTACTACAAAGTCTATACTCAACAAAACTGCAAAACCTGGATTAAATAGACAACTTCCTAGACAGATTCCAGGTAACAAAATTAAATCAGGATCAGATTAGTGATCTAAACAGTTCCATATATCCTAAAGAAATAGAAGCAATCATTATTAGTCCTCCCACCCAAAAAAAGCCCAGGACCAGATGAGTTTAGTGCAGATTTCTATCAGACCTTCAAAGAGGACCTAACCCCAACTCTCCTCAAACTATTCCACAAAATAGAAACAAGAGGTACTCTACCCAATTCATTCTATGAAGCCACAATTATTCTGATACCTAAACCACAAAAAGCTCCAACAAAGAAAGAGAACTTCAGACCTTATTCCGTTATGAATATCGATGCAAAAATACTCAATAAAATCCTCACAAACCGAATCCAAGAACACATCAAACTGATCATCCATCATCATGAAGTAGGCTTCATCTCAGAGATGCAGGGATTTTTTTTTTTTTTAATACAGGAATCCATCAACGTAATCCACTATATAAACAAACTCAAAGACAAAAATCACATCATCAGCATCTTGTTAGATGCTGAGAAAGCATTTTTTTTTTTTTCAAAATCCAACACGTCTTCATGATAAAGGACTTGGAAAGATCAGGAATTCAAGACTCATACATAACCATAATAAAAGCAAACTACATCAAACCAGTAGCCAACATCAAGCTAAATGGAGAGAAGCTGGAAACAATCCCACTAAAATCAGGGACTAGAAAAGGATGTTCACTTTCTCCCTACCTATTTAATGTATTACTCGAAGTGCTAGCTAGAACAATTCAACAACAAAAGGTGGTCAAGGGGATACAAATTGGAAAGGAAGAAGTGAAAATATCACTATTTGTAGATGATATGATAGTATATATAAGTGACCCTAAAAATTCCACCAGAGAACTCTTAAACCTGATAAACAGCTTCAGTGAAGTACCTGGATATAAAATTAACTCAAATCAATCCATAGACTTTCTCTACAGAAAGGATAAACAGGATGAGAAAGAAATTAGGGAAACAACACCCTTCACAGTAATCACAAAAAATATAAAATATACCTTGGTGTGATTCTAACTAAGGAAGCAAAAGATCTGTATGACAAGAACTTCAAGTCTCTGAAGAAAGAAATTGAAGAAGAGTTCAGAAGATGGAAAGATCTCCCATGCTCATGGTTGGCATGATTAATATAGTAAAAATGGCTATCCCGCTGAAAGCAATCTACACATTTAATGCAATCTCCATCAAAATTCCAACTCTATTCTTCACTGAGTTTGAAAGGGCAATTTGCAAATTCATATGGAAAAACAAAAAACCTAGGATAGCAAAAACTATTCTCAACAACAAAAGAACCTCTGGGGAAATCCCCATGCATGACCTCAAGCTGTACTACTGAGCAATTGTGATTTAAAAAATCAATCAATCAACCAAACAAACAAACAAACAAAAAACCCTGCATGGTACTGGAACAGTGACAGACAGGTAGATCAGTGGAATAGAATTGAAGATCCAGAAATGAACCCACACACCCATGGTTAGTTGATCTTTGACAAGGCAGCTAAAACCATCCAGTGGAAAAAAGACAGCATTTTCAACTAATGGTACTGCCACAACTGGTGGTTATCATGTAGAAGAATGCAAATGGATTCTCTCTTATCTCCTTATACAAATCTCAAGTCTAAGTGGATCAAAGACCTCCACATAAAACCGGAGACACTGAAATTTATAGAGGAGAAAGTGGAGGAAATCCTCGAAGATATGGGCAGAGGGGAAATATTTCTAAACAGGACAGCAATGAACTGTGCTATAATATCATGTATCAACAAATGGACCTCATGAAATTGCCAAGCTTCTATAGGGCAAAAGATACTTTTAGTAAGACAAAAAGGCCAGCAACAGAGTGGGAAAGATTTTTTTACCAATCCTAAATCTGTTAGGGGAATAATATCTAATATATACAAAGAGCTCAAGAAGCTGAACTCCAGAAATTCAAATAACCTCATTAAAAAATGGGGTACAGAGCTAAACAAAGAATTCTCAACTGAGGAATTGAAGGGTTGAGAAGCACTTGAAAAAATGTTCAACATCCTTAATCCTCAGGCAAATGCAAATCAAAACAACCCTGAGATTAAACCTAACACCAAGTCAGAATGGCTAGGAACAAAAATTCAGGTGACAGCACATGCTGGCAAGGATGTGGAGAAGAAGGAACACTCTTCCATTGTTGGTGGGATTGCAAGCTTGTACAACCACTCTGGAAGTCAGTCTGGCAGTTCCTCAGAAAATTGGACATAGTACTACTGGAAGATCTAGCAATACCTCTCCTGGGCATATATGCCCAGAATATGTTCCACCTGGTAATAAGGATACATGCTCCACTATGTTCATAGCAGCTTTATTTATAATATCCAGAAGCTGGAAAGAACCCATATGCCCCTCAACAGAGGAATGAATACAAAAAATGTGGTATATTTATACAATGGTTTACTGCCCATCTATTCAAAAAATGAATTTATGAAATTCTCAGGCAAATGGATGTATCTGGAGGATATCATCCTTAGTGTGGTAACCCAATCACAAAAGAATTGACTAGGTATGCACTCACTGATAAGTGGATATTATCCCAGAAACTTAGGATATCCAAGGTACACTTTGCAAAACACAAGAAAATCAAGAAGACCAACGTATGGATACTTCATTCTTCCCCAGAATAGGGAATAAAATACCCATGGAAAGTGTTACAGCAACAAAGTTTGGTGCTAAGATGCAAGGATGGACCATCTAGAGACTGCCCCACCTAGGGATCCATGCCATAATCAGCCACCAAACCCAGACACTATTGCATATGCCAGCAAGTGTTTGCTGAAAGGACCCTGATATAGCTGTCTCTTGTGAGGCTATGCCAGTGCCTGGCAAATACAGAAGTGGATGCTCACAGCCACCTATAGGATCAAACACAGGGCCCGCAATGGAGGAGCTAGAGAAAGTACCCATGGAGCTGAAGGGGTCTGCAACCCTATAGGTGCAACAACAATATGAAGTAACCAGTACCCCCGGAGCTCGTGTCTCTAGCTGCATATGTAGCAGATGGTGACTTAGTCAGCCATCATTGGGAAGAGAGGCCCCTTGGTCTTGCAAACTTTATATGCCCCAGTACAGGGCCAAGAAGTGAGAGTGAGTGAGTAGGAGATCAGGGTGGGGGGAGGTTATTTATGCCTTTTGGGATAACATTTGATATATAAATGAAGAAAATATCTTATAAATCAAAAACAAAAACAAAAACTTCAAATATTTGTGATCAGACATTTTCATTAGAGACCTAAAGTGGACCTCCATTAAGGAATGTGTATAATAGTGTTTCAGGTTATTTATCATGTTTGGTAGTAAACTATTTGTAATTGCCTATTGTTGAGCTTTGAAGGTCATTTCTAATTCCTCAAAGTAACCTCCTTGTCATAAAGAGTCAGCTACTAACAGCGTCTGTGCACTAAACACTACTCCAAAGTTATTAGGCTACTCATTGTTGAAAAGCAAAGGCAAAAATAATAATCAACCTTAATTGTCCCTACCATAACTTTATATCAGGTCATCATGAAGCAATATATTATAAAAGATTATGAATTACAAAACTTCACCTCAAAATTGTCTTTAAATTCTCAATTGATTTTTTCTGTGTGTGTGTGAAAACATTTTGTGTGGCTGAAAGCCCATGCCACTTATTCTATTTTCTTACTCACTAAATTTGTTTTGCTGTATACTGTAATGTAGAGCACTGATCTATCTTTTATTGCATTGAATTTTTCATTAAAATAAACCCAAGTATAGGATCTTTACTGACACAATGAAATAGAGATGCTGTTTGTATTTTGTTACATAGGGAACAATAATATCTGATTATGTCATTATTAGTCATGCACAAATTGGCTATATGATATATACTGATTCTTTTGTTTCTTCACTTATAACTAGAAACCAAACTATTCTTGTTAGCTTGACAGACAATGCATCTTATTTTTCTTATATCAGTCCATTTAATGTTTTAAGTGCCAGCTGAAACCCCTGTTCTAAATAATAATCTCAAAGATTTTGAGTTTTGCTTTTGTGATGCTAACTATATTCCTTCTGTAGAGCTGTTATTTTCCCCATGAATTCCTGTTATTGGTTGTGTTAATGTTGTTATGTCCATTTTAGATTAGAATATACTTAAAGCTTAAATAACTCTCCTAAACTTTATCCATGGGAGGCCTGTCTTATTTTTTTGTTTGTTTGTTTTTCGAGACATGGTTTCTCTGTATAGTCCTGGCTGTCCTGGAACTCACTTTGTAGACCAGGCTGGCCTTGAACTCAGAAATATGCCTGCCTCTGCCTCCCGAGTGCTGGGATTAAAGGCGTGTGCCACCATGCCCGGCTGGCCTGTCCTTTTCTGAAGGGAAATGGAACAGGATTGGATCTGGGGGCAAGGGCAGGTTGGGGACACTGTGAGGAGTGAAGGGAAAATCTGGTTGGGATGTATCATATTAGAGAAGAATAAAAAAATTATCAAAGAAAACCCAATTGGGTTCTTTTGTCACCAAAGTAAAATTGATTGTAGTAAAGTCCATGTAAAATTTCTAGGAACACCAATGTATTTCAAGGATATTTTCCTTGTTGGCTGTCATCCAGTCACCAATTTCTAGAATCCCCTGCATCTGCTTCTTTTCATCATTCTAATATATTTGACTTGTTCTTCTTTCTCCATTCAGAGAAATTTCTTACGAAATTGAACAATTCAGTAGATTATCCCTACCCACTGCCAAATAAGATAAAATAATATATCTTGTGAGTGATACATTATCATATTTAGATATTCTGCTCACTGTTGGACAGTTAATGTAGTTTTGTACACCACATAGAGCTATCTGTGGATATAATTTTTGAGTTAAAATTCACACAAATGTTCAGGTCCACAGCTTCATTCAAAATACATCTCAAATTAGTGTTTCGCTAATGTGAAGCACCTGTTTCCCAGACTTTCCAAAACTGCAGTCAGTGTAGGTTCTTTTGGATCACTTTACAACACCTAGCATGAATTCATTTACCAAACTAAGAAAGGAATATGCAGCAAATTAAATACCTATTTCAAGAAGGGAGGGGGTAGTGTCATAACAAGTACTAAAAGACTATTGAACGAGGTGAAACGAGATCGGTGAATTAGGAATGATCTCCTAACCCTAACATTTACTATGTCCTAAAAGTCAAGCATTAGAAATACTCTCTTTTACAGGAAACCAAATAAGGGAAACCAGAACTACATGGGAGGAAGTAGGATAAATGACAATACATAATTAGTTGGAAATCAGAGAATGATTTGCTCTGAGGCCAATGTTTTCAGGAGTTTGAAACAGATACTTATATTGTATCCAGAGTCAGAAAACAGAAGCAAAGATTGCTGATACTCGGCTGGCAATCTCCTTTCTGAACAGTCCAGGACCAAATCTCAGCGAGTAGTGTGGAGTTCTTTTAGTGTGAGCCTTCCCACATCAATGAACATATTATTAACAACCCTATACAGATATGGCCAGAGACTAAATTAATATAGATAATCTCTCATAAATTTATCCAGAGGTTTTCTCACAGATGATTGTGGCTTCTGGTAACTTCACAATACTAACCATCACTGCAAGAAAGATATACTCATAATTGTGTTATTAATAATGCATTGTTTTGATCAATGGGAATGAAATAGTTAAGCTAATCTCTTTGAGGTAAAGAATAGGGATTTATAAAGACAATGTGTATTTATCTTTGTCTTATCTAACTAAAGGGGGAAGATATTGAAGGGTCTTATCCCAGTGCTATACAAAACAATAAAAAAAAAAATGAAGAAAGGGTTTTTGTTTGTTTGTTTGCATTACGCCATTGTCTAGAAATGTATGTGATTTATCATCCTTAGTGAAGTAACCCAATCAAGAAAGAAGTGATTAAATATGCACTAGTGACACTGATAAGTGGATATTAGCCTAGAAACTTAGAATACCCAAGATACAATTTGCAAAACACAAGAAAATCAAGAAGAGTGAAGACCAAAGTGTGGATACTTCATTCCTCCTTAGAATAGGGAACAAAATACCCATGAAAGGAGATACAGAGACAAAGTTAGGAGCTAAGAGGAAAGGATGTACTATCCAGAGACTACTCCACCCCAGGATCCAACACATAATCAGCCACCAAACCCAGACACTATTGCATATGCCAGCAAGATTTTGCTGAAGGGACCCTGGTATAGCTGTTTCTTATGAAGCTATGCCAGTGCCTGTAAAATACAGAAGTGGATGCTCACAGTCATCTATAAGATGGAACACCGGGCCCCCAATGGAGAAGCTAGAGATAGCACCCAAGGAGCTGAAGGGGTCTGCAACCCTATAGGTGGAACAGAAATATGAACTAATCAGTACCCCCAGAGCTCATGTCTCTAGCTGCAGATGTAGCAGATGATGGCCTAGTCGGCCATCACTGGGAAGACAGGCCCCTTGGTCTTACAAACTTTATATGCCCCAGTACAGGGGAGTGCCAGGGCCAAGAAGTGGGAGTGGGTGGGTAGGGTAGCAGGGAGGGGGGAGGGTATAGGGAACTTTCAAGATAGCATTTGAAATTTAAATAAAGAAAATATCTAATAAAAATTTTTTAAAAATGGAAAAAAAAACCTTTGTTATTTGATTGAGTCACAGGATGAGACCAGATTTTAACATCATCATAATCTATAATAAACAATCAATATCTGCACCATACCAGGAAATTACTTTCTTAGAATAAGAGTTCTTATATCATTTTTTATCTACTTGTGTCTGTTTTGGGAGAACAGCCTTCTAATATCTGTAAGTTCTTTATAAACTGCGTGTTCTTCTCCAGTACTTTCACATTTAAGATTAAAATATTTGCCATGGTGTGCTTGTGTCATTCTATAATTGGGATGAATAATAACTATTTCTGTTTTATTATTTATGAAATGGTAAATTAGTCATGGCCAATTCCTGATAGCTTTTCTCTGCATCAGTCCATTTATCTTTAGGCAAATTCTGTTCATTTAGATATTACATTGACCTTAGTCATAATCTAGATGGTCAATGCTCATTTTAACTTGAACACTTGAGTTCTAATATATGCATCATGAAATCATTACTAAAAAAATTTAGGATACCACCACTAATAATCTTCTAAGCCAAACATTTCCCTCTGTTGGAATATAACATTATAATGTAGTAGTAAATGGTATATAATACTGAAATATGTAATATTTTGACAGATCAAGTTTCAGAGTACCAGCATAAATTGAGAGACCTTATGTGAAATTGGTAGGGCTGGTTAACATAGCGCTTTCCACAAAGATGGGATGTATTCATCACATTGTAATGGCATGTTATTTTTTCTGAATATGGTTACCTCCATAATACATTATCAATCATAAAATATTATTTTGGTCATGTTGCTGTGTGAAAGTAAAGAAATATGAAAATTAATATCCAGAGAGGCACTATAATATTGCAATTGGTTGACTGTAATAGTCAGTAACTGAGTATCTAAGAACAGAGACATTGGGCAGTGGTGGCACACACTTTTAATCCCAGCACTTGGGAGGCAGAAGCAGGCAGATTTCTGAGTTCGAGGCCAGCCTGGTCTACAGAGTGAGTTCCAGGACAACCAGGGCTACACAGAGAAACCATGTCTCCAAAAAACAAACAAGCAAACAAGAACAGAGACAATATTTTAAGCATATAAGTTTAATTTAGTATCATGTGACATTCAAGAAATGGGAGTTTCTCATGGATTATCCTGGTACCTTTTATATGGTAGTGAACAAATGGGTTGGATTCAGTTCTAATACTTGCCTTGCCTTTGGGATCAGTTTTCATGCCCATTTTATGTACTTCAACTGCCCTTGGCACAAAATACCCTCTAGTTGAAGGAGTATTTTATTCTTAAACTAGGCATATAATAAAAAGAAAAGAATATGACATTCCAGTCTATGAATAATTATGTAGATCTCTACCCTTTTTACCACTGTAATAAAATTTAAGGACAATTTCAAAAGTAGATGATAGTTTCTTCTGTAATATGTCTGGGTCAAATTAACAACACTCTAAAATTATAATTTTTAAATGGGGTAATATAGACTTCTACTATTAGAGTGAGATCAAAGATGTTTAATCATGGGAATGAATAACTGCATACAAACTTCCTAATAAAATAAAATGTAAAATTTTAATTACCTTTTCCTTGTCTACTTAAGGGATTTGTATGGACATGTTGTATGCATAGATGCATTTTCTGGCTATAGTAATTAGTTAATTATAATCAAATCAAGGTAATGAAGATAATGTTTTTCCCTTAGACTAAACCCCATTTGCTATTACATTTTTAATGTACTTACTTCTGATATACTTTAACAGGTTATAATATTAAATATTTAAATGCACCACAATTATCAACTTTATCTTTTAATAGTTATATTGACATGATTTTTATGCAATAAAATTCACTCATTTAAAGTATTCTTCAGTTTGGCAATTGTTTATGGGATGGATCACTGCCTAGGGCAGATACAGAAGTGGATGCTCACAATAATCTATTGAATGGAACACAGGGCCCCCAATGAAGGAGCTAGAGAAAGTACTCAAGGAGTTAAAGGGTTCTGCAACTCTATAGGAGGAACAACAATATGAACTAACCAGAACCTCCCAGAGCTTGTGTCTCTAGTTCCATATGTAGCAGAGGATGGCCTAGTAGGCCATCAATGGGAGGAGAGGCCCTTGGTCTTGTGAAGATTTTATGCCCTAGTACAGAGTAATACCAGGGCCAGGAAGCAGGAGTTGGGGAGGCCCTTGGTCTAACAATCTTTATATGCCCCAGTACAGGGGAATGCCGGGCCAAGAAGTGGGAGTGGGTGGGTAAGGGAGCAGGGCAGGGGAGGGGAGTATAGGGAACTTTCAGGATATCATTTGAAATGTAAATGAAGAAAATATCTAATAATTTTAAAAAGTATTCTTCAGTGACTGATATTAAATTTATATTAAATTTATATCCATACAATATGAGCTTAATTCAGTTTTAGAACCTTATTTTGTTCCTAACAATTGCTCATGTGTATTTGCTTACTCTTGCTTCTCATCTCAGTCTTCAGCAAGTATTAACCAGTTTTCATTCTCAATGCATTTTCATACAAGTTGGGTAGTTATTTATAGAATTTAGCAGTTGGGTTTTTCATTTATGAAGTTTTCAGGATTATTTTGAGATACAACTCTTACTGTAAATTATCTTATAGACATATATTCATTTTGCTTAATTTTCACCAACCGATTCACATATATTTCTTATCCACTTATTATTTGTTACATAAACACTGCTGCTGTGAACATTTATGGGTTTGTATTGAAACTTTCTTCAACTTGTATGAAATATTTTCAAATTGTAATATATGCTTAGTTTGTAAACTACAAGTCTAAACTCCTTAAGACTCATCTTTAACAAATTCTTGAAACTTATATGACTATATATGTATTATACAGTTTTATTTCAATATTTGTTTTCATGTCCTAATAGAATAGGTTTTCTACTTTTTTGAGAGTCGTTGAAAGCACTGAAGGTGATATTTGAAATTCGTGAGATAAGTGGCTCAAGTATTTTTTTCTTAATGTTGACAGTTAATATTAACCTAACAGGATTATTTTAGTAATCACAACTCATTGAAAAATAAATTATCCTCAGTCATTTCATTCCATTCTTAGCACACAAACTACATCTAAATACAAAATGATACTGTAAAAAAATTCTTAATGCCAAGCATTGTTGGTAACATGATACATTATCTGTAAGGGTGTAATATTCTGTAAGAAAGACCAGACTTCTGCTGTCAGAAAAATAGAGAATAGATGTGCTTGGTCTACAGAAAAGTAGAGAATAGTGCTAAACAATACTGCTTAGATTGCCTGGACATTACAGTTCCTGGAATAGTTTGTAAACTAATGACACTCAATGCTAACCTTCAGAGATTCTGATATAATTGTCATTATTACTTTCCATATGAACTGGCAAGCTCTGTCATTAAAATACTTCCTGTGAATTTTTTAATATGCCATTAGGATTGATAGTCATTATGAAAGATGTGTCATGCCCAATGTAGACTAATGAGAAAGGTATTTTAGAATTATTGGATCATTCCTTATAATTCATCTTGGAGGAAATCATCACTTTATTTTTCATATACAAACTAAAACTATACAACATATTAAATATCAGTGTGAATTTTCATTTGGGTATGTTGCTATTAAAATTGTTTTGTGTTCTTTTGATGTGTATGACAGGAATTTCCTACAATAATGTTTCATTATTATTCAAGTTGCCTATGTATATCTTTTCCAGGTCATGTTGCTTTTATTATATGTCATCTCATTTAGCCCTCAAATAGTACATTTCTTGTTTGTTTCCTGGCCATTTCTTATTAATGTCATATTATCAATATATTCTATTATTGTATTTGCATGAGATCATTTCACTATCCTCATGTTCCATCCTAAATCTATTAGTATGAGATGCAGAAACTCTCATCATTATTCATATCATTTTTTATTCTCAGAAAAGGGTTATTTTTCATACAATGCGATTCTTAATTTGGTTAAAACAATTTTCAGGCCTTG
>LR750093.1:797843-816093 GCA_902729485.2 Mus minutoides
CACACACACACACACACACACACACACACACACACACACACACACATGTATCTATCTGTATTTATTAAGTAAACTTTCAAATAGTTAACAATGGACAAATAGCACCTGACATGCTGGTAGTTACTCAGTCCTTGAGGATAGGTACTTCAAAAGTTGTAGTAGTTCCAGAATTGCTGTTTCTCTCTGGGTAGCTGGGAGGAGAGCTTACAAGTTGTACCACCTCAGTAGACTCAGTCTAGTGCCAGAAGTCATTGGCAGCAAGAGGGAAAGCCAGGTGGGTAAAAATCCAGAATAAATTTCCTTCTTAAATAACTTTATTAGGGATTCTATGAATAGGTGTTGTCTAATATTACAGTGGGCTTTCTCACATAATCAAAACCACTGTGACAATTCTTCAAATCATGCTCCGTACTTAGTTGATGCTTGTTTGTGACAAATTGGCATTAAACACTACTGAAAGAATAGGAGGAAGGATTTTGGTCCCTGGAGGGGATAGAAACTCCACAGGAAGACTAATAGAGTCAACTAACCTTGATCCTTAGGTTAATTTTGTAAAAAGGGATATGTTGCTTTACATAATGCCACTTCATTAAAGTATTTTATATTTGAGGAGATTTCAGTTTTTTCCCATAATTAACTTTGTGGGCTATTCCTGTAAATTTTTTGTTAACTTTTAAGGCAGGTACCCAATTGATTATTTTTCAAGTTTCAAAAACATTGTGATATATATATGTATATGTATATGTATATATATATGTATATATATAGATAGATAGATATAGATATAGATATATCACTTTAATGGAGTGGCATTATATAAAACAATATATCCCTTTTACAAAATTATCCCAAGGATCCAGGTTTTATATATATATACAACTTTTGTCATGCTAAGCATACTGGTCTATTGTTTCATGATATATCTGAACTTCATACTCAATTATGACACAAAATTGAAAATTTATGCTGATTAAAAAATGTGACATGCCTACCATCCCTTAGATGGAACATAATGTCATCAATGTCTATTCCTGCTGTAGCTTGTCTTTATTTGTTATGCGTTAGATCCTGAAAAGTAAACATGTCAAAAGGAACAGTTGGTGCTTTCTAACATTTGTACTAGTAGAATTCAGTGCAAATTACAGAACTTCTGTTGCACTGCTAGAGTTTTAGGTTTTCTATTTTAATACGTTTGTTTACCATTCATTTATGTGTATGTCGGTGACATTACTTGAGCATAAATGTACTTTACTGAGCAAAGTTTAAAAAAAAACAAAGTATATTTTATTTTATGATAAAGGGCCTTTATCATAAATTTTATTTATTTATCATAAGATTTGAAATTGTATCAGGAGTTTTATTTTTCTGACATTTAAAGTTCTACATAATAAAGGGAAACTTAAGTAATGGTACAACTTATTTTTTTCTCAGTATTTCTATATAAATAAAACATTGAAAAAAGATAAAAAGAAAAAGAAAAATATTATATCACATTTAGGTAATGCATTTTTCCCCTAACTCAACCAATATGTATTTGGGTTGCTTTTATTCTTTGGTTGCTGTGAATTATGCTTTTAGAAACATTGGTGTGAAAATGCTTTTTAAATATAGTTCATTCAGTTATTTTGGATATATACTTACAATGGGATTCTTGAGTTGTTTGGAAATATATTTTCCATGGCTATTATTTAAAATATACATCAAGGTAATAGTTTGACATGTGGACTCCTCCTTCTGATTACAGTTATAAAAATACAAACCTTTTTTTCCAGTAGAAAAGAAATGCCTTTTAAACCTTAATTTATTATTTTCAGTTTACCCTATACATTGAGGATTTGAGTACTAACAGTCCATTTTCCTTCTTTATTCACCCGTTTAATTTATTTTTCATTACTAGTATGTCTTTATTAACCCAAACCCTTAACTACTTTCTTACTCCTTAGAGCCAACATCACTTAGGAGTCAATGCCAATTAATGTCAATTCCATGTGTTAATGTTTTTAATCTTACAGGATAAATAAGTCTTCCTTCTTTCTCACATCGGTTTTATAGATTCCATATTGAATGTTATTTTAGCAGAGCTTTTATGTTAGCATACTCAGAGACAAGTTTGGTAACTTTATACACTTTACTCCAAGTCACACTGTCCCTAAGATATTTTATTATTATTTGACACTAAATATGTTGTACTAGTTGTGAACTAGCTTTATCACCAGGCTCTTAATGTTCTATATATGAACAAGTGAATATTTCTTAGGCTTTGATGGAAATTCTGTGCTTTAAAAATATTTATATTGTTTCCTATTAATACATATAAAAAAGTATTTTGGCATATGTCTACAAGTGTGTAACATATCAGGATCTTTACTACCTCTTATCATTCTCTATTGACCACTTATCACACTCACTTCATTAATTCCTTTTTCTATAATATTCTTTCTTCTATTCTAATGAAATGTTGGGTATTTACCTACAAAGGAAATTTTGCCTTTCTGAGTAGAATATCTTTTAACTATATTCTTGGTCTACACTGTTTGAAGATCATAAATTTTTAATTTCAGTTTTGCTAGAATAACAAAAAACTGGATATGTACCTTTTTTCATATTAACCAAATTTAACATACTTTTATTTAATGTTTAGCAAATTTTCTTCTATAATGTGGACATTGACCAAAGATTAAGTCTTTAAATTAAAAGCTCTCAAAATATTCACTAAATAAAAATTATTCTCATCATTATATATTTTAATAACCTTTCAAATTAAGTTAGAAGAGTTGACACCAATTTATCTGTTCACCTAAAGTCTTGCTAACAGAAGATATAAAAACTGAACTTTTAATTTTTTTCTGAGTTTATAATTTGATTACAGCATTTCTTTCTTTCTTTCCTACCTCCAAATGCTCCAATAAAGACTTTTCTGCTAGTTTTCAAATTTATGGCCTCTTTTTACCTTTGTTATCTACTAATTGTAAAAACAAATTTTATGTCCATTTTTTCAACTGTTTTGAGTATTATTGCTGTTAGTCTCACTGTTTGCCCTTAGTTCTTCTAGACAGGAGTTAACAGCCATGTAATCTCCTTTTTCTGAAAAAAAAAAAAAAAAAAAAAAGGGTGGGTGGGGGCGGGGAAGAGAGACTAAGTGAGATTTTAGACACTAATGAGTACATCCAGCTTTTAAACCCTTTTCTGTAAGATCAATAAAACCTAAGAAACAACTTGTTCTCTATCTTGAAACTCCTTGCTTTCATCAATGATAAAAAAAAATCATTCTAATATCTGTTACAATGGCTAACTTATTCACATGATATATACTTTATATTGTTATAGATTATTTTTTTAGTAGCTACATGTAGAGTATTGTCTTAGTTGGAGTTTTACTGCTGCGAGCAGACACCATGACCAAGGCAAATCTTTTTTTTTTTCCAGTGACTTGCTTTAGGCGATATTTTTTTCAATTTTTATTATATATTTTATTCATTTACATTTCAAATGTTATCCCGAAAGTTCCCTATACTCTCCCCCATCCCCTGCAAATCTTATAAAGGAAACCATTTAATTGGGACTGGTTTACAGGTTCAGAGGTTCAGTCCATTATCATCAAGACAGGAGCCTGGCAGCATCTAGGCAGGCATGGTACAGGCAGAACTGAGTGTTCTCCATCTTCATCTGAAGGCCCCTAGCAGAATACTGATTTCCAGGCAGCTCGGGTGAGGGTCTTAAGCCCACACTAACAGTGACACACTTACTCCAACAAGGCCACACCTCCTAATATTGCCATTCTCTGGGCCAAGCATATACAAACCTTCACAAGTATTGATTCCTACTTAATATTCGTCATATGTGAATCAATGAAGCTCTATGCTATAGATGATGATAGTTGTCTTGGACATTAAAACATTTCTATTGCAGAAAATACAATGTAAGTTATAATTTACATTGGAATTTAGAGAGGGATAGGAAATCTAAGGTTTGATTATTTAAGTAGCAAATTAAGGCATTAGAGGTAGCTATAGCCATTGTAACCTTTCCTTCTGAAGCCATCATGTACAACTCAGTGGTATTCCCATGTGTCTGAAGATATTTGATGTCCCTCTGACCTTCTTCCCTTACTAGAATAGTCCTGAGAAAAATATTCAGAGAACTGATATAGAAAGATATTGTAAAGTACATATACAAGACTGTTATATGCTAAAGATACACGGAATTACTATTCTACCATATGCTACATTATAAGGGTAACATTTGTTAGTTGTATTTTGTGTATGCATCCTGTTATATATAATACATGTGGAAAATATATGCCTCACATGTTATCTTCCTTAAATTACACAATGTCCTTGCATAGAAGGTAGCATCATTTTGGTTTTCTGCTTATAAAATAGAGTCTCAAAACAAGTAAATCAATTGTACAAGGTCTTTGTACTGTTTTGTTTTGACAACACATCCTGGAGGTTGCATCTTAAAAACAAATAAAGACTTAGAACATGGGATTTTTAGAGCAATGTGTTTTTCATTACTTACTAAACCTGTAGTGCATGTGATTGTCATAGTTAACAGATATATTGAAGTGGGAGAAATTGGTGAGAAAGTTGCACGAAGATGTTAGTTATGAGACTTAATTTGTATTAAGATTTAGAGTGTCTCTACTAATGATGGCCTAATATGTGAGCTGATGTCTATCAATTTCACATCATTCTGATATAATATTGAAAATTTCTTAGCCAAGTTTGTTAAAAATGTTTAGAAGTAAGATTACTGTCCATTACTAGTTCAGAACTTTGTGTAAAAAAGTAAAGCATCTAGATCGTGCAGCAGGCTTGCATTTATAAGATTACTATTAGATATAGTAAAAGGAGAACAAAGGAGAGAATGAGAAACAAATAAATAAATCACTATTTTTGAAATTCCTCAGGTGGTGGAGAGAACCAAATCATTTCCCACTGTGGTGAAGAAATAAATAAAGACTATCCAAATGAGAAAAATCAGAGTGTATTTATTCAGTGCTTATTATGCAAGGAATTAAGGCACTGTCAATTACATTTGGCAGAGATTCAAAGTCAGGCAGGGGGCTGGGAATAGTTTCAAGTATAAAAATAAATAAAGTTTCAGGTGTGTTCTTCAGAAGTATTTGGAATCAAGAATACTTGCAGAGTAGAAGAGGAAGATAGTAAGTGATTAGTTTAAAAGGAAGATTTAGCTTTTTATTTTGGTCCAGAGACAGGATTAGGGACAAACTTTAGGGAAAACTTTTCAAACAGTGGGTAAACATTATCACTGATGAACTGATGAATTATCAATTTATGTTTTGTTGTTTTCTGTTGCAGAGGGTATGAATATGTTTGACATATATAATCAGGCATTTTTTTAAAACAAAGTATTTCTTTAAGTTGAAACAATTAGTAGTACCTCCCAATACCCCATAACATAGAATGGAGAAAACAATTTAACTTAGGGGATTGTTCCATACTATTGTTACTGGAGGAAAAGAAGACTACAAACTATTACAGTCTGTGTTGTGTCAATGTAAACAATGTAGATTTCTGGCTTATTTGCTGTTTTTACACGCATATTCTTCAATAAACTTTCATCTCCTGAGTATTGTCTGTTATCTGGTCTCTGAACAGTGACAATACTTGCAGCAAATAGTTTTATAATGGCAAGGGGGAATAACTCTGGATGGTGTGACTGTGAGCCCTGTTCAGTTTTTAGTTGAAGTAGCTTGGAAATGAGTACCTTGTTCCTAAAGACAAGGACATTATAATATTCTTTTCCTTACAATATAACGTGAAAATATATTTCACATGCAGTTGTTTCTCACCAGGTCCTCCATCATTATGAATAATCTGATCTGTTTCAGTGGCCATCTCATTGGTCTTACTTTTCTGTACCTGTGCTGTTTCTTCTCCTCACATTACCTTCATATGTCATCTTACATGATTAACATGTCACTTCTTTTTTCCCCAATTTTTATTAGATATTTTCTTCATTTACATTTCAAATGTTATCCCAAAAGTCCCCTAAAACCTCCCCCATAGTGTTTCAGACAAACTTATAGAAAAAGTCAACTTGCTATTGTGACACCCACAAGGACCTATGTGAGTCTTTGATATCCTTACTTTTATTTATCCATCTTATTTACTGTATTTGAGGAATTTTTCCTTCATATTCCTCAGATAGACTTGTCACATCCATATACAATGATACATACATGCATATTTGGTCTGTAACTATCTTTGATACTACTAGAACTCAGATACCTAATTTTTTTGTAAGAGACAACTTCCAACATCTATAGAATATCATTATAGTCTTGTTGGATCCAAGTTAATTTGCATTAGTCCTTACTGTAGTCATCTCCACTAAATGCATGTCACAATTACTAGCTTATTGTTTTTTTCTATACCATTAGTATGAAAAATAAATGAAATCATGTGTGTTACCCTACTCTCTGCTTCATCTTCGATGCTTGACTAATAGCTGATCTTCACAAAGATATTCACAAAGTATTTACTAAATTAAAAAAAAACAGTGATAAGACAAAATTGTTTTTCAAATTATTTAGGAAACACTTATTTAATATTTTAAGTCTTTTAATTTTCTTTTGATTTTTAATATCATAATATAATTACATCATCTCTCTCTTCACTTTCTTCAACCTAAAACTAACATATCTTTCTTCACTCTCTCTCATGATCATGGCCTTTTTATACTAGTCTTTGTTATATGAATATACATGCACAACAGTATATGTACATATATATAAACTATATATTTATATTTGTTGTATATATATTCATATATATATATATATATATATATATATATATATATATATATATATATATAAACACAAATAATACCTCCTCAGTGTGTATAATATTACTTATTTGTTTCTTAGACATTTCTTTTCAGGGATAACTATTTGGTATTGGATAACCAATTGGTGTGATCCTCTCAGAGGAAGACTATTTATCCTATTGTCAGCATTCCTTGGTAGCCTGTAGTTCTATGTGGAGTTGAGGCCTTCTGATCTTTTGATGTGTCTATTGTCATTGTTCTTGTTCAGCTCATGTTTGGGTAATCATGTTGGTGAGATGTTATGGTTGTACGTTCTGACATTACAAGGATAATCAACTTCATAGCAAATTTCTTAATCCTATGGTCCGTATAACCTTTCCAAACCCTCTTCTGCAATGTTCCCTGAGCCTTAGGATCAGTAGTTTAATTTTTAGTTCTATCCTTTCCGACTGGTATCTAAAACTCTGAATTTTGGTTGTGAATTTTATGTGTTTTTTTTTCAATAATTTATTTATGTATTCACTTTAAATTCTGATTACAGTCTACCTCCTTCCTTTCTCCAAGTTCTACTCTGACAAAGTGTTTTTTTGTTTTTTTTTTTTGTTTTTTAATATGTTGCAGAGCACAGTTTACTCAATGAGGGATGATAATGACACATCTCAGTGGGTATCAGAATAAATATTTAGAAGAAAATTATGAATTATGTTAGTTTATTAAGTGCCAAGAATGGTTAATATCTTATTGAGTCATTGGCCAAATGGTCTCCATGAAAATTCCCAAACATCACAGACTACTAGCAAGGCCTTGCTGCTCTCTCTCTACTGATCATAAGGCCCGATTTCTGAAAACAACAGTTACATATATCATTAATAACAAAGGCTTTACTCCTACTGCATGACATTCATGATAGTAGAAAGTACTGTGCATTCTCTAAGAGGAGAAAAGTAGCTATCACTACAGCTACAAACCTATATCTTAGAAAGATAACCTGCCTGTGATATATTATGATGTAATTGTGGCACAAGTATTGTTGCAATAACTAACAACTCTCTGATTTATTAAATGCACACTCCATGAGATGGACCCCATTCCTGACACTGCTATGGGGGCCCAGAACCTAGAAATGGATAGGCCATGGGCATGGAGGAAAACCTAATACTATTGTTATTCTAAAGGAATATAACAATACAATGATTTCTATGGACATTGTACTATATTCATAGATCAGTGTCTCAATCAGACAGCATCAGAGAAACTTCTTGTAATAGATAGAAACTGACAGAGAACCACAACTAGAAAATGAAGCGAGAGCCTCTGGAACATGTAGTCATATAAGGGATGTCTTCATCAAACCCATAGTATACTCAGGGATCTGAAAGCTATGTAGAAGAAGAGGTAGAAAGATTTTTAAGAGCCAAGGGAGTGGGGGATGGATAACACCAAGGAAACAATGTTTTCCAGACACAACAGGGAACACACAAAGACTACATACAGGACCATTCACAAGGCCCTGACAAGTTCAAGGTAGATATGACTCAGCACTGAGAGGAAACTCCCACCTCTACCCAAGCCCCTTCGTGCAACTGATATTTGCTTATAAAGTAAAATCAGTTGACATTAACATAGTCTCACTGGGTACATTAGAAAATGGTATATTTATAAACTATTTGTCTCATTTTATCTTGTTTGAATTTTTTTTTTGTCTTATTGTTATTTTGATTGTATACTTTGATGCCTGTTTTGGGGGCTTTTGGTGTGCTTTTAGTGTTTATTTCTTTTTTGTTTGTGTTTATTAGAGAGAGAAAGAGAGAGAGAGAGAGAGAGAGAGAGAGAGAGAGAGAGATGGGTAGATGAGAATGTGGGAACAATTTGGGAGAAGTTGTAGAAGAGAGAAAGCAATATCATAATATATTATATACAAAGTTCTTTATTCTAAAAAAAAGGAAAAAGAAAAAGAAAAAGAAAAACAACACATGGTTAATTCTGAATTTCAGCAATGATAGCATGTTCTTATTTATAAAAAAAAAAAGAACTTTCCATAATCCTATAGAGTATTTTATTGACTTATAATAGTTTATATATTTAAGCCAAGGTAAAAGGCAAGTAAAGAAAGAAGAAATAAAATTACGACCAAAATGACACTGATTTACACATTTAGAATTTAAGGCCCTATAACTATGTAGAACATTTGAAGATAAAAAACCATTATATGAAAGGCAAAATAACAACTTTAGCAGCATTGGCTAAATAATTTATTCATGATATATTATTTTGATATCTTCCTTCATATTACAGAGGCTTTTTTTTAAAAACAAAGTATCACTTAAGAGGTAAAGGTACACATATATTCCAGGTTAATCAAATAAGAAAAGTTCAAAAGGAGTAACTTGAAGGCATTTCAACAAACATCACCAGCAAGTATTTTCAATTTGTGACTTGTTAGTTTGACTTTCAACCATATCTCTACTACATACACTATAAATATAAATGTAAGATCATCAACAACACCAACAAAGCCCCCATAGATTAAAAAAAATAAAAACTTTTTTCATGTTAATATACACCAGATTTAAAATCTCAGGAAAAATAAAGATTTATAAAATATTCTAGGATCTGGAAAGGTGGTTTAAGAGAGCAATTGTTCTGGCATAGATCCTGTCTGAAACTCAAGTTCTAGGCCATAGAATCTATGGGAGCTAGCACCTTTTTCTGTCCTCTGTGGGCACCAGGCATGCAAGTGATCTGGCAAAACATATCTGATTCCTTAAGACTAATGTCTAATGAATCAATGGAAATGTCATTTACATTATTCATACTCACAAGAAGGTAAAATTTAAAGACACTTGAGCTATATTTATGAATGTAGTTAAAGTCATAATTTATTGGACATAATTTTTTTCATTTGTAGATAAATAACCATTACATGGATTAAATAATATTAATGCAATAAAAACTTCGAGAGAAACTACATATTTTGTTGAAAATTTTGACTTCTAAAAGAGAAGCAAGAGTCACACAAGTATCTAAGAACAAATACAAGGTACTGATAAATGGAAAAAAATCAGTATATTAGACATTCTTCTTACTGATGTAATAAAGCATCCAACTGAGACACAATTAAATATATAGTCTCAAATGCTAAGTAATATACAAATATCAATATACAATAATGCAAATATAGTTCTTGAAATGGAACACAGATATGGAAAAATAATTTACTAATATGAAACTGGGATATAATTTCCAGATTATAGAAGCTAAAACTGAGATATGTGAAATTTTAGGGGAAGAGGGTGATGAAAATGAATATATTGATTCCTTTGATTTACCTCAGAGAAATCATTAAAAACTGCTTATTATTAATGTTTATAATTAGAAAATGATATTTGAATATGCTTTACAGAGGTAAAAATATCAAGTATTGGAAAGTATAGCTACCCCCTATGACTCCAAAAAAATGTTTATAATAGCAGGGACCAAAAAAAATAAGATACAAAAATATGAAATCAGAGTAATATGATAGGTAAGAAATCATTGAAAGTCAGTAGAAAATATTCACTGTATAAACTGACTAATTAAAATGTCATTTAAACATAGCAGGTAAAAATATGATATGCAGCTACATACACACTATTTAAGAGCATTCAAAATTAAGTTGCATGAAGACTAAAAGTTTATGAGCTTAGTCAAAGTCCTAAGTCATTCAGAGTTAAAAATATCATCAAATTCATTATATTGGTACCAGTTATGACAGATTAATCGGACAAGTAAAAAGATATTTACACACACAATAAATCTATCAAAATATGTTCTATTGTGCTTTAAGGAACTCACAAGGGAAGCTGGGCATGGTGGTGCACGCCTTTAATCCCAGCACTCAAGAGGCAGAGGCAGGCAGATTTGTGAGTTCGAGGCCAACCTGGTCTACAAAGTGAGTTCTAGGACAGCTAGGGCTATACAGAGAAACCCTGTCTCAAAAAACCAAAACAAACAAACAAACCAAACCAAACAAACAAAAAATGAACTGACAAGGTAAAAAAATATGCAAATTCATTTCTGAGGACCTATGATACAGTAAGAAAGTGAAAACTTAAATATATCATATATATAAAATAAGCTTGTTGAGATGAATACATAGAAGAAATTATAGGCTGGTGCCTTCATTCCCAGCACTTGGGAAGCAGAGGCAAGCAGATTCCTGAGTTCAAGGCCAGCCTGGTCTAGAGAGTGAGTTCCAGGACAGCCAGTGCTGCACAAAGAAACCCTGTCTCAAAAGCCAAAAAAAACCCCACCCAAATAAACAAAAATACAAACAAACAAACAGAATAAAGAAGCCCCAATACAGGGGAACGCCAGGGCCAAGAAGTGGGAGTGGGTGGACAGGGGAGGGGGGAGGGGGGAGGGGGAGGGGGAGGGGACTTTCGGAATAGCATTTGAAATGTAAATTAAGAAAATATCTAATTTAAAAAATTGGAAAAAAAAAAGAATAAAGACCAAAAAAAAAAAAGAAGAAAGAAAGAAAGAAATGAAAGAACTGAAAGAACTTATAGATTAAGGCCAAGCTGTACCCACAGCTGTATTTAGAGAGTTCAGCAAAGCCATTAGACATCACAATCTCTATGATCTATTAAGAACTTAATGAGAAGTTCCTTTTTCTTACTGGCATTCTAACTTAAAGAACAGTTCATGTTGGTTTGGATCCATTATTGTTTGCCTGACTGTTTGTTTTTGTGGTTGCTCCTCTGGGTACAGATGTCACCAATATTGCTGAAATTTATGCTATAGGTGCTACTAAATACTTCTGAATATAGTAGTTTACAGGGAGCTGAGCTCTCCTCTGGCCCCATTCCACTCATTAGCTGCAGCCTGGGGTACACAGTGTTGTTTATTGTTTATGTCTGCTACTGTGAACAGCTGCTGCATTGTAAGGCAGATTAACCTATGTGGTGAACATTTTAGCCTCCTACAAATCCATTTTCCATACTGCTTCCTGCATGATTTCAATTTGAGCAAGTCACTTTCAGATTTTACTCTTCCTTGGGCTTGCATTCTCTATAGAATAAAGTCTGGATCCCTTAACCTAGCATACAAGACTCAACATGTTACAGTGGTTGGCACAATTTTCTCTGCTTATTTCTCTTTTTGCATATTCATTCTTTCCAGTTTTCATTTTTGCTCCAGCTCTGCCAATGTATTTGTTTTCACCTCTGTTTTGAATGAGAGATTCATTAATTATTGTGTAGCTATCCTCGTGGTAATCGCCAAGAAATTTGAGGGGAAACTTTTTCAAGAACATGACAAAGATTTAATGTCCTAAAATGTACAGGATTTCTACAAATCAGGAGGGATTATAAGAGAAACCTGCATAGACAACATGGATTAAAAAGTATGAGCACAGAGATAGCAAATCATTGAAAAACAACAGGGAGAAGTTCAGGTGAAAGGGAAAGAATTTTAGATGTGACTAGAGAGAAGTTAAGATAATTGTGTTTTACTTCATTTCAAAAATGATTTTAAAAGCAGCATGGGTAATATGCCTTTTTTAAAGTTCATGCAACAGAATATTTATTTCCAATGAAAGGAGACTGTGTTGAAGAATGAATACTTTTCCTTACATTCCACCCCTCATTGTACTGTTTGCTACTGGCTTCCCTCTCTATAGCAGTTCCTCCATAGGAGGGCTGTGAGCTATATATTGGTTTATCTTAGTTACTCTTCCATTGCTGTCATAAGACACCATGAACAAAGAGTTTATTTGTAGTTTACATATTCATAAGGTTAGAGTCTGTGACCATGATGGGGAGAAGGCAGTAGGCAGGCATGTACCAAGCAGTCAGCACGGTCTTACGTCTTTTTTTTTTTTTTTTTAATTAATATATGTACTTTTAAAAGATATTTTCTTTATTTACATTTTAAATGTTATCCCCTTTCCTAGTTTTCCCTCCAAATATCCCCTATATCCCCTCCCCCCTGCTGCTTTACCTACCCACTCCCATTCCTAGTCCTGGCATTCCCCTCTACTGGGCATAGAATCTTCACAGGACCAAGGGTCTCTCTAAAACCATTGTTGTCCTTTTGTCAAACTTCAAATGAAAGTGTTTGTCATTACTATAGCCTGAAAGTGTTTCTCCTTTTCCTGAATCTTGTCTATTGGCTCATCTTTACCTTCTGCTCTTATTTTTTTCTTACTGACCTCTAGATATATGTGCCCTTTTGCTTTGACCTGAACACAAGAGGAACACATTTACCTTAATGACCATGAACTTGTTCTCTTTGCCTCAGATGCTTTTGTTCCAAGTTCTAGCACTACTCATTCTTTTCCCTTAATCTGGAATTTGCATTATTCTTACCTAATCAGACAGAGCCTCTCTTAGCACTATGTATAACCAATGGTTTTCAGCACATGCTATTCACTCTTTCTTTGCAGTGTACCATTCTCAGGAATTCACTTATGAGACTATTTCATCTGTACTCCATAGCAAACTCTATATCCTAGGAAGCTATTGTGTTCTAACATAATAAATGTTTTAATTCTCTTAAAAGTATCACAGGCTCTGTATTCCAAGTATTTAACTTCAACACTGTAGCTTGAAATCAGAAATATATATATATAATTAAATGAATGAGAATGTTGTATTTCAATAAATCTAATAGAGGTGAATTCACATTTGGCTACACATCATTAACTCCTAGACATCTTAAATTTTGAGTCGTGATCCTAGATACGTCATTAAAGATGGCTATTGATGATTACAATAAAATATGTTTATGAAATTCAACATCCAAACATTTATTCAAAAGTAAGTGTAAAGTGAAACCAAGGTGTTTTTAGCATTCACCTGTGTTGTATCACATTATTTCATTGTAACCTTGATTTTGAGATGCAGTATGGACACTTTGAATGGTGTACAGCTTCACAATACATACATCTTCAAGAAACTATGCCATAAGTACATTGACTTGGCTTTGGGATTACCACGTTATACAAAACTGTAGAAAAAAAAAACAGGCTAATAATGTTTTCTTTCTTCCGTTTTTCAGTATATAAGAATCATATTAATCTTTTTATTGTATTTTGGTAGAAAGTTTATTTTTTCCAATTTGCTGAGTTATTGATTTGATTATAAAATAACCATTTGAAAATATGTTGGAGATTCTATTTCTATCAGCAGCAAATGTTCATCCAAGATGAAATTCATTATGTAAAAATAAAAGCACATCCATTCTATTTAGTATGTACACTTGCTCTTAAATTTAATAAATCATAAATTGTTATGAATCAAATTTTATGACTTATTTTCAGTAAATTTTGATTTAATAATTAATATTTGGGCCTGCAAAAGGTTTCTCAGGTTAAATGGGTAGATAATGAAAAATATATAAGATGTTCAATTACAGAGCAGTCTTCTCATTCTCTTCTGCCTTCCAAAATTTCCCTGTTTTCTTTCAAATTCGATGTCTCTTTTTCTTTAAATTTTTAACTGTTGTTGTTGTTGTCGTTGTTGTGTGCACACAAATGTGCCTGTGTAAGTCTGTGTGTGCCTGTGTTCATAAAAATATAAATACAACCTATGACCTACTCAGTCTGTATAGTGGTATTTGGTATGTAAATGATTTCAGGGTTGATCATTTTATATTGGCTAACTAGTTACTGTTACTAGTTACTTGGAGAAAACCATGTTTCTCACTCTTAGTATTTCTTAGTTGCTTTAGTACTTTGTTGATGGTTGAAACATCCAGAGCTTTTGCCTGCCCGTGTTTAGTGTGTTTATTTGTATAAATCTTGTTCAGACCATGTTCAGATAGCCATGTTAATGAGACTTCATGTGTGTAGCTTCTGTCTTTTCTAAGCACAATATCCTAACAATCCTTGGTTTGTCTGGCTTCAGCTCACTCATACCCTGCTGTTTACCTCTCTATTATGCCTCCATTACAATGCTCACTTTTATTTCCAAATTTAAGCATTTGTTCTAAGTAATGTACTCACAACTAAGGATTTGGAGTTAGGAGATGAAGAGAGAACATGTGATGTCTATTTTTCTGGGTCTAGATTACTTCACTCACTATCACCTTTTCTTGTTTCATCTATTTATCTGCAAAGTTCATGATTTTGTATTACTTATAGCTGTATACTATTCATAGTGTATATGTAGCAGTTTTATTATTCACTTGTTACATGGTACTTAAGTTGCTCATTTCCTAGCTATTGTGAATAGAGTATAAATTAACATGGCTAAGCAAGTATCTTTTTAGTAAGATGTTAAGTCCTTTGGGCATATGCCAGGGAGCAGAATAGCTGGACTGGATAGTAGGTTTATTTTAACTTTCTCAGGACCCTCCTCATTGAATTCAAGAGTAGTGGGACCAATTATCAATCCAATCTGCACTATATGAGGATTCCCCTTTCCCACACATTCTCCAGCCTTTGGTGTACATCACTTCCATTTATTTATTTATTTATTTATTTATTTATTTATTTATTTATTTAATAATTTCTTCATTTACATTTCAAGTGTTATTCCATAAGTCCCCTATACCCTCCCCTGCCCTACTCCCCTACCCAACCACCCCCACTACTTGGCCCTGGCATTCCACTGTACTGTGGCATATAAACATTGTTAGACCAAGGGCCTTTCTTTCTCAATAATGGCCAAATAGGCTATCTTCTAATACATATGCAGTTAGAGACATGAGCTCTGGGGGTTCTGATTAGTTCATATTGTTGTTCCATCTATAGGGTTGCAGACCCCTACAGCTCTTTGGTACTCTCTCTAGCTCCTACATTGGGGACCCTGTGTTCTGCCCTATAGATGATTGTGAGCATCCACTTCTGTATTTGTCAGGGACTGTCAAAGCCTCACAGGAGACAGCTATATCAGGGTCTTTTCAGCAATATCTTGCTGGCATATGCAGTAGTGTCTGCATTTGGTGGCTGATTATGTGATGGACCACCCGGGTGGGGCACTCTCTGGATGGTCCATCCTTTCATTTTAGCTCCAAACTTTGTCTCTGTACCTCCTTCCATGTATATTTTAATCCCTATTCTAGGGAGGAATGAAGTATGGATGCGTTGGTCTTTCTTGATTTTCTTATGTTTTGGAAATTGTATCTTGGGTGTTCTAGGTTTCTGGGCTAATATCTGCTTATCAGTGATTGCATATTAAGTGACTTCTTTTGTGATGGGGTTATCTCACTCAGGATGATATCCTCCAGATACATCCATTTACTCAAGAATTTCATAAATTCATTGTTTTTCATAGCTGAGTAGTACTCCTTGTGTAATGTACCACATTTTCTGTATCCATTCTTCTGTTGAGGAACATCTGGGTTCTTTCCAGCTTCTGGCTAGTATAAATAAGGATGCTATGAACATAGTGGAGCATGTGTCCTTGTTACCAGTTGTGATATCTTCTGGGTATATGCCCAGTAGAGGTATTGCTGGATCTTTCCTTAGTACTATCTCCAGTTTTCTGAGAAACCGCCAGACTGATTTCCAGAGTGGTTGTACCAGCTTGCAAGCCCACCAGCAATGAAAGAGTGTTCCTCTTTCTCCACATGCTTGCCAGCATCTGCTGTCACCTGAATTTTTGATCTTAGCCATTCTGACAGGTATGAGGTAGAATATCAGGGTTGTTTTGATTTGCATTTTTCTGATGATTAAGGATTTCGAACATTTTCTCAGCCACTTGGCTTTCTTCAGTTGAGAATTCTTTGTTTAGCTCTGTACCCCATTTTTAATGGGGTTATTTGAATTTCTGGAGTTCAGCTTCTTGAGCTCGTTGTATATATTGGATATTAGCCTCCTATCAGATTTAGGATTGGTAAAAATTCTTTCCCAATCCGTTGGTGGCCTTTTTGTCTTATTGAGAGTATCTTTTGCTTTACAGAAGCTTTGCAATTTTATAAGGTCCCATTTGTTGATTTGTGATCTTACAGCACTGGCCATTGGTGTTCTGTTTAGGAATTTTACCCCTGTGCCCATATCTTCAAAGGTTTTCCCCACTTTTTCCCATATGAGTTTCAGTGTCTCTTGTTTAATGTGGAGGTCTTTGATCCACTTAGACTTGAGCTTTGTACAAGGAGATAGGAATGGATCAATTCACATTCTTCTACATGTTGACTTCCAGTTGTGCCAGCACCATTTGTTGAAAATGCTGTCTTTTTTCCACTGCATAGTTTTAGCTCCCTTGTCAAAGATAAGGTGACCAAAGGTGTATGGGTTCATTTCTGGGTTTCAATTCTATTCCATTGGTCTGCCTGTCTGTTTTTATACCAGTACCACACAGTTTTGTTTTGTTTTTTTTTTTGTTTGTTTGTTTGTTTTGTTTTGTTTTTGTTTTTGTTTTTTTCCCACAATTGCTCTGTAGTACAGCTTGAGGTCAGGCATGGTGATTCCACCAGAGGTTCTTTTATTGTTGAGGATAGTTTTTGCTATCCTAGGTTTTTTTATTATTCCAGATGAATTTGCAAATTGCCCTTTCTATCTCAGTGAAGAATTGAGTTGGAATTTTGTTAGGGATTACATTAAATCTGTAGATTGCTTTCGGCAGGATAGCCATTTTGACTATATTAATCCTGCCGATCCATGAGCATGAGAGATCTTTCCATCTTCTCAGATCTTCTTCAATTTCTTTCTTCAGAGACTTGAAGTTCTTGTCATACAGATCTTTCACTTCCTTTGTTAAAGTCACACCAAGGTATTTTATATTATTTGTGACTATTGTGAAGGGTGTTGTTTCCCCAATTTCTTTTTCATCCTGTTTATGTTTTGTGTAGAGAAAGGCCACTGATTTGTTTGAGTTAATTTTATATCCAGCTACTGCGCTGAAGCTGTTGATCAGGTTTAGGAGTTCTCTCGTGGAATCTTTAGTGTCACTTATATATACTATCATATCATCTGCAAATAGTGATATTTTGACTTCTTCCTTTCCAATTTGTATCCCCTTGATCTCCTTTCGTTGTTGAATTACTCTGGCTAGGACTTCAAGTACTATATTGAATAGATAGGGAGAAAGTGGGCTTCCTTTTCTAGTCCCTGATTTTAGGGGGATTGCTTCCAGCTTCTCTCCATTTACTTTGATGTTGGCTACTGGTTTGTTGTATATTGCTTTTATTATGTTTAGGTATGGGCCTTGAATCCCTGATCTTTCCATGACTTTTATCATGAATGGACAGAGATTATACAGACACTAAGAGAACACAAGTGCCAGCCCAGACTACTATTTCCAGCAAAACTCTCATTTACCATAGACTGAGAAACCAAAGTATTCCATGACAAATTCAAATTCACACAATATCTTTCCACGAATCCAGCCCTTCAAAGGATAATAACAGAAAAACACCAATACAAGGATGGAAACTCTGCTCTAGAGAAATCAGGAAAGTAATCCTTCAACAAACCTAAAAGAAGACAGTCACAAGAACAGAATCCCAACTCTAAAAACAAAAATGA
>LR750093.1:817386-972159 GCA_902729485.2 Mus minutoides
ACCCTCTAGGTGGAAGAATAACATGAACTAACTAGTTCCCCCTGCGCTCATGTCTCTAGCTGCATATATGGAAGAAGACGGCCTAGTTGGCCATCATTGGGAGGAGAGGCCCTTTGGTCATACAGACTCTATATGCCCCAGAACAGGGGAATGCCAGGGCCATTACGTGGGAGGGGGTGGGTAGGGGAGCAGGGCGGGGCCGCGGGAGGGTAAGGGAAAATTTCTGGATAACATGTGAAATGTAAATGAAGAAAATATCTAATAAAGAGGAAAAAAAAAAGAAAAATAAGAAGAAAGTTTTGCGCTATTGTTTGAATCTGAAGTAATACCTGTTTGTGGCAATTTCTTCTAACACAAAACCATCTGTTTTGTAAGGAAACTTATTAAGACACAGGATTTTTACAAAGAGGTAAAATATGTTCTGAGAATTGAAACTATCTATACTGCAGAAAGCTTCTTAAGATATGAAGTAAACAACTCAAAATAGCTTCAGATAGTTCTTGAAACTGACCAAATTCACTAGACTCTTTTCTCTTAAGCATATATAAGTCATAGGGATTTTTGAGGGATACACTCAAACAAGTTGAAGTTCCTGGTGAAAGCACAGGTCAGTCCAGTTATTAGAAAAAATGAAGACCTGGCAAGACCACTTTTGAACTTCTTGAATTGTCTGTAAGAAGTACAGTATGCTGAAGTTTTTGAGCTTAAATGAGCTGTCACACAGGTTGCAGAAGGATTTGGTGATGCACTGTCTATACATAATTGCTTCTCTTTTAAAAAAAAATTATTTTTATCTTAAACTCCAGACTTTTTCCCCCTCCAGCCCACCCTCCAATTTTTCCATATCCCATACCTCCTCCCTACCCCCTATCTCCACGAAGAAGTCCCCACCTCCCACCACACCAGGCCTGTAAACTCCACAGGGCCTCCAGGCTCTTGAGGGTTAGGTGCATCATCTCTGACTAAACCCAGACCAGCCAGTCCTCTGCTGTATATGTGTTGGGGGCCTAATATCAGGTGGTGTATACTGTCTATTAAGTGACTCAGTGTTTAAGAGATCTCAGGTTCCAGGTTAGTTGAGACTGCTGGTCCTCCTACAGGGTTGCCATCTTCCTCAGCTTCTTGCAGCTTTCCCCTAATTCAACCACAGAAGTCAGTAGCTTCTATCCATTGGTTTGTTAGAAATATCTGCATCTGACTCTTTCAGCTGCTTGTTGGGTCTTCTGGAGTATGGTCATGATACTTTTTGTGAACGCTCCATAGCCTCAGTAATAGTGTCAGGCCTTGGGACCTCCCCTTGAGCTGGATCCCACTTTGGGCCTATCACTGGACCTTCTTTTTCTCAAGCTCCTCCCCATTTCCATCCCTGAAGCTCTTTCAGACAGGAACTATTATGGGTCAGAGTTTTGAGTGTGCAATGGCAACCCCCTCCCTCATTTGATGCCTTTTCTTCCTGCTGGAGGTGGGCTCTACAAGTTCCCTCTCCCCAATATAGGGCATTTCATCCAGAGTCCCTCCCTTTGAGTCCTGAGCATCTCTCACCTCCCATGTCTCTGGTACATTTTGGAGGGTCCCCCCAACCTTCTACCTCCAATGGTTGCATGTTTCCATTCTTTCTGATGGCCCTCAGAGATTTCAGTCCTTATCCCCCACCCAACACTCAATCATGTTCCCCTCTACCCCCTCTCCCATCCCATTTCCCTCCCAGGTCTCTCTCTCCCTTCTTGTGGTTGCTTTCTTCTCCCTCCCAAAAGGCTTCTCTTATACATAACTCTTCTGCCATACTCTAGTAAGTAACCCCAAATAAAGTTTATTGATTCACAAAGATGGATGATGTGGGTGGGTGGCCACATCTACCAAACAGGGGTTGTGCCTATCAGCTGTATATGGTCTCCACAGGTTGTCTCTCCCCTTTGTTGGGTATTTTGGCAAATGTCTTCCCTATTGGGTGCTGGAATATCTAAGGCACCTGGCATCTGCAACTTTCTAGTAGCTAACCCCATTTCTATATCCCCCACTGCTGCACACCTCCTACCCCCATTTCCTCACCCTTTGTTGGTTCTCCCCTTTCTCCTCCTACACCTAATTCTGTTCCCCTTTCAATAAACTCTAATGGAGTAATGTATAATAAAACTTATTCAAATGAATGGCTCTTCTTATGTTATAAAGATCATCTTATTTTCTCTGTTATCAGAAGAACTAAGATTCTATATGTATTATTCCTCAAGAAGTAATACTCGTTCCTATCCCTATGGTGAAATGCTCTTCATGGAATTTCATAGAATTAGAGTAATGTGTTATTTAACCTTAACAAGTTTTATCTTAATTCACATATTCATAGTCTTACAACATAAAGAAGCAAAAAGTCTACAGATGGTAGGATGATTTTGGTGGTCAGAAAACATTGAAATTGGAACAGAAATAAATGATAATAATCAGCATCATGATTATTACCTTAATATGTATGTGTAGTAACAATAGCAACATTTAAAGCTCTCAAACATTTCTTTCCACCCTCTTGACCACTGATGGGTGTGTCAAGTAAATTAATGCAATGTAATAAGAAGATAAGCTTGTAAATTTAGTGTACCATGCAATTTTTACTATTCAAATAAATGGATATAATTGTCAATGGTTATAAAGGAGAAATACAGTGATACACTAATATAAGTCTTACAAATAAATATATAGTGAGTTGAAATGACTTCCTATGATTGGAAGGACATGGGAATCATAAATACAAAATACTCCCAATCAGTATAGATGGAGAAGACAAGTCATTCCATGACAAAACCAGATGGTAAAGAACTTCAGCAAAGTGAATGGATATAAAATTAACTCAAAAAAAAAAAAAAATCAGTAGCTTTCCTTTACACAAAGGGTAAATAGGCTGAGAAAAAAGTTAGCAATATAATACCCATCACAGTATCTTGGTGTAATTCTAACCAAGCAAGTGAAAGATCTGTATGACAAGAAATTTAAGTCCTTGAAGAAAGAAATCAAAGATGACCTCAGAAGATAGAAAGATTTCCCATGCTCTTTTATTGGTAGGATCAACATAGTAAAGATGGCTACTTTACCAAAAGCAAAAAAACAGATTCAATGCAATCACCATAAAAAATCCAAGCTAATTCTTCACAGACATGGACAGAACAATTCTCCACTTCAAATGGAATAATAATAATAAATAATAATAATAATAATAATAATAATAATAATAATAAAAAGGATAGCGAAAACTATTCTCAACAATAAAAGAACTTCTGGGGGAATCACCATACCCTACCTCATGATGTACTACAGAGCAATAGTGATAAAAAAAATGCATGATATTGATATTGGTACAGAGATAGACAGGTCGATCAATTGAATAGAACTGAAAACCCAGAAATAAACCCCTATACTTCTGGACATTTGACCAAACCATACAGTGGAAAAAAGAAAGCATCTTCAACAAATGGTGCTGGTCTAACTTGTGGTCTGTATGTAGTGGAATGCAATTTGATTCATGCTTGTCTCCTTGTACAAAGTTCATGTCCAAGTGGATCAAGTATGTCCACGTAAAACCAGATATACTGAATCTAGTAGAAGAGAAAGTGGGAAAATTTCCTGAACAAATCACAAATTTTAAACATTATCTTTCTGCTAATTCAGCCCTACAGAGGTTACTAGAAGGAAAACTCCAACACAAGGAGGGTAACCACACCCAAGCAAACACAAGGAATTTTTAATTACATTTTTCAATAACAAAAGAACATATGAAGACAATCACATTGGTTCAATGACTTCTTCTGGAGAGAACATTTTGTGCTTGATTACCTTATGTTTACTGGAAAGTCGTATGCATTATTGTCAATGACTTTATCATCATAACACAGTGGTCATTTTGTATAAGGAAATATAAACTATAGAAGTAAAATTAGCATAATCAGTATTTTATACATTGTCTCCTATTGATTTAAAGAGGACTGTTGTTTTTATACATAAGGAAAACATCATGCTGGCAATATAAGACTAATTTTCATAAGATATCATTAATAATTTATACATTTGTTTCTAGATTTAGTGGTTTATTTGCGGGTGTTATTTTAATGATTCTCTTCTAGAAAGACTACTAAACCAACTAGTCTGTTCATTTCGACGCTAAATATTTCAGAATGTGGCAAGTCATCTAATTATTTTCCTCTTGCCTCTTTTCACCACGATGTTATTATGTAGCAAAATTTCATTGTCATTATGAGGTTCTTTTATTCTCATTTGAATAAAAAATAATTTGCAATTAATTTGACAGTTACAAATGAACATGTTCTCTTTTGTTTTGTCTGAGAGGCCTGCATAAATACTGCTATGAATTTCCTTCTGTGAAAAAACTGAAGCATAATTTTTTAAATTAATGTGCTGATAAGAAATGAAAATTTGCTACTGCATTTTACAGACTGCAGTAAGATAGAACTTCAAAGTGTGCAATGTGCCCTTTTTACTTCTTAACTATTGTCAAACACGGTCATTTTAATATATTGTGGATATTCATGAGATGGTATGTAATTTCAACTGTGTGAAACATAGCATGCATTATACTTATTGTTATATCCAGTGTGATTCAATGTATGTATGTCTTAAATATCATTTTTTTGAAAATTTCAGAGATTTGGAAGTCTCTAAACAAAGTTTCTAACAATGTATGTTATAAATGTGGCTTTTCAGCTGTCTTAACATGATATAATGTTTACCTGGTGCTCTATTATTATTACTATGGCTTGCATCATTTTGATTATTAAAGATTAAGCATGAGCATATCCAATAAGTAATCTTTTCAGCTCTGAGAGCCATATAGTAGACCTTTTTAATTCTTAAATCATATCCTAGTCATTTAGTAATTTTTATCAGGTATTCTGTATACTGGTTTGTTCTATGTATTTCAATATAAAGGGATGGAAATGTATCTCCTTGCAAAAAAAAAAAAGCTTGTTTAGTATGCTCAGGAATCTGAATTCCATCTTCTTATCTCAAAATAAATAAATAAATAATTATTGCATATAGTTTCACTAATGATAAACAAACTAACTAGAAAGGTAATTATTATTATTTTTTTTTACAAATTTGATCCTTAAATCTATGTTCTTCTTTATTTTATTTACTTTCCTAGATATTTCTTTATTTCCATTTTATAGGTTATTTTACTTATTGATATTTCAAATGTTATCTCCAGTCCCACTTTCCCTTCCACAAACCCCCTATCCTCTCTGCCGCCCCCTCCCCCCCGCCTCTATTAGGGTACTCCCCTACCTGCCTACCCACTCCTGCCTCAGTATCCTAGCATTCCCCTACCTTGGGTCATCAATCTTCCACAGGACCAAGTAGCTTTCTTCCCAGTGATGGCAGATAAGGCAATCCTCTGCTACATATCTAGCTGGAGCCATGGCTCTCTCCATGTGAACTCTTTGGTTGGTGGTTAGTCCCTGGGAGCTTTGGAGGGTATGGTTGGTTGATATTGTTATTCTTCCTATGGGTTGCAAACCCCTTCAATTTCTTCAGTTCTTGCCCTAATTTTTCCATGATTGGCTGCTTGCATCATCATCTGTACATGTCAGGCTCTGGCATAGCATCTCAGGAGACAGCTATACTAGGTTCCTGTCAGCAAGCACTTCTTGGCATCAGCAATAGAGTAGGGGTTTGGTGTCTAAAAATGTGATGAATTGCTAGTTGGGTCAATGTATGAATGGCCTTTCCTTCAGTCTCTGTTCTACTATTTGAACCCGCACTTCCTTTTGACAGGAACAATTCTGGTTTAATATTTTTGAGGTGAGTGGGTAGCCCCATTCCTCAAACGAGGGTGATGTCTATTCACTGGATATGCTCTCTACAGGTTCTCCCTCCTCTTGGTAGTGTGGCTAAAGTCCTCCTGGTTGAGTCCTGGGAATATCTTGGGTCCCTGTCATCTGGGACTTTCATTTTAATTTTTTTTTTATTGTATACTTTCTTTATTTACATTTCAAATGTTACAACCCCTTCACCTACCCCAGAACTTCCCTATCCCATCCTCCCCCCATGCTTCTATGAGCATGTTCCCCCAACCACCCATCTTCCCATCCCCACCTCCCCACCCTCAAATTGCCCTACACTGGGGATATCAAGCATTCACAGAAACAAAGGACTCTCCTCCCACTGATACCTGACAAGGACATCCTCTGCTACATATGCAGCTGGAGTCATGGGTCCCTCCATGTTTACTTCTTGGTTGTTGGTTTAGTCTCTGGAGGTTCTGGTTTGTTGATATTATTGTTCCTCCTATGGATTTATAAACACCTTCAGTTTCTTTAGTCCTTTCTCTAACTCCTCCATTGGAGACCCCATTGGGGACCCTGTGCTCAGTCCAATGGTTGGCTGTGAACATCTGCCTCTGTATTTGTCAGGCTCTGGCAAAGCCCCTCAGGAGACAGCTATATCAGGCTTCTGACAGCATATACTTAATGGCATCCACAATACTGTCTGGCCTTGGTATCTGCATATAGGATAGATCCCTAGGTGGTGCAGTCTTTGGATGGCCTTTCCTTCAGTTTCTGCTCAACATTTTGTCTCCATATTTGCTCCCATGATTATTTTGTCCCTTTTTTTTGTATAGAATTGTAAACTTTTTTTCCCAATTTTTATTAGATATTTTCTTCATTTACATTTCAAATGCTATCCCAAAAGTCTCCTATACCCTCCCCTGTCCCCTGCCCTGCTCCCCTACCCACCCACTCCCACTTCTTGGCCCTGGAGTTCCCCTGTAAGAGCTCAGGTCCTGTTCCCCTTTCTAAGAAGGACAAAATCACCCACACTTTGGTCTTCCTTCTTGAGCTTCATGTGGTCTGTGATTTGTATCTTGGGTATCCTGAGCTTTTGGGATAATATCCACTTATCAGTGAGTGCATACCATGTGGTGTGTGTGTGTGTGTGTGTGTGTGTGTGTGTGTGTGTGTGTGATTGGTTACCTCACTCAAGATAATGTTTTCTAGTTACATCCATTTGCCTAAGAATTTCATGAGTTCATTGTTTTTAATAGCTGAGTAGTACTCCACTATGTAAATGCACCACATTTTCTGTAGCCATTCCTCTGTTGAGGTACATCTTGGTGCTTTCCAGCTTCTGTCTATTATAAATAAGGCTGCTATGAACATAGTGGAGCTTGTGTTCTTGCAATATGTTGGAGCGTCTTTGGAGTATATGCTCAGTAGTGGTATAGTTTGGTTCTCAGGTTACTACGTCCTATTTTCTGAGGAACCTCCAGAAAGATTTCCAGAGTGGTTGAACCAGCTCACAATTCCACTAACAATAAGGGAGTGTTCCTCTTCACATCCTTGCCAGCATCTGCTGTCACCTAAGATTTTGATCACATTCTGACTGTTGTGAGGTGGAATCACAAGGTTGTTTTGATTTGCAATTTTCTGATGACTAAGGATGTTAATCATTCTTTGGGTGTTTCTCAGTTATTTGGTATTCCTCAGTTCAAAATTCTTTGTTTAGCTCTGTACCCCACTTTTTAATAGGGTTATTTGGTTCTCTGAAGTCTACCTTCTTAAATTCTTTGTATATATTCGATATTAACCCTCTATCAGATATAGGATTGGTAAAGACTCTTCCCCAATCTGTTGGTTGCCGTTTTATCATCAGATCCTACTACAAAAGCTTATACTCAACCAAATTGGAAAATCTGGATGAAATGGATAATTTTGCAAAACAGATACCAGGTGGCAAAGTTAAATCAGGGTCAGATAAACTATCTAAACAGTCACATAGCCCTTATGAAATAAAAACAGCCATTAATAGTCTCCCAACCATTAAAAAACCTAGTATCAAATGCGTTTAGTGCGGAATTCTATCAGACCTTCAAAGAAGATCTAATATCATTGAGACTTCTAATGGTTACCCCAATCTCACCTCCTCCACTGCTACTCCCTTCCTTTCCAATTCCTGACCTGTTGTACTTCTCCCTCATCTCTTCCCTTATCTGAACTGGTCCCCCTTTTCCCCAACCTCTCCTTTTCCCTTCTATATCCCTCTCTCTGTCTACTTCTTAGAGATTATTCTCTTCCTCCTTGTTACTAAACCATTATATATCTTAGTTGAGATTGATAAAACATGATTAAGTTCTTGTTTAAACAGCCATATTGTTAAGGTATTATGTGTAGTTTCTTTATAATTTCTGGGAGACACAATTTCACAGCAGATTTCCTGATTTTATGACTCTTACAATCTTTCCAGTGTCCTTTCTGTGATGCTGTCTGAAGGCTAGATTCAAGCATTGTATTTATTTCAGATCCTCTGAATCTCTGAATCTCTGCTTTATGACCTTTATACTTCTATTACATTCCCTAGACCAATCCTATGATCCGATTTGATTTTCCTGTTTCCTGGGGTTACTCATGGATCTGAAGTTTATAAGATAAAAAATATAGATGAAAGAAGATGTGGAGTTTTTGTTGTTGTTGTTTTGTTTTGTTTTTTAATCTCTGTCTAGGTTATATCAATCAATGTCTTTTTTCCCTCATTTTATCAGTTTATCTGCTAGTTTCATAATTCAGCTTTTCTTCTCACATTAACAGTATTTTTATGTGTGTGAACACTACATTTATCATTACTCATACATCAGTTGATGAACATTTGCCTCCAATTATCAGATATTACAAATAGAGCTATATTGAACATTGTTAAGCAAGTATCTGTAGAGTTTGAGACATTTGGACTGGTGCCAAGGAATGGTATCACTATGTTATATGTTATATGGGGGATTTATTGTTATGTCCTTGACAATTATCCATACTAATTTCTAGAGTGGTTGTGCCATCTTAAATTCCCATCCACATATCCTCCCCAGCATTTGCTGTCAGTTGTTTTGGTGATTAGATATTCTGACAAATATGAGATGAAATCTAAATCTCAAAACTAGAAAATTCCACAATCTCCTACTCCTAGACAAAGAACTACAGATTACTAAGAGAGAGAGAGAGAGAGAAAGAGAGAGAGAGAGAGAGAGAGAGAGAGAGAGAGAGAGAGAGAGAGAGAATTTGGGGTCAAAATTTTGGAGGTGGTTTGGTGACCCCATCCCTTCACTGGGGGCCCTGTCTATCTCTTCAGGTTGCATCTCCTCATGTTGTGTATTTTGGCTGTGTTCACCTCTACTGATTCCTGGAAGCTTTTCACATATCCTGTCTCTGGGACTTTCTAGAGGTTCTCCCCAAATGCTGCCCCCAGATGTTGCAAATTTTCATTCATTCTCCTGGCCCTCTGGCCTTCTCTCCTGTTTCCTCACATATATGTTCCTGCTCCTCTATCCCTTCTTCTCCTATCCAAGTCCCTCCCTACCTCTGCCTCAAGTGATTGTTTTGTTACTCTTTGTAAGTGGGTTTGAAGCATCCTCATTTGGGTCTTTCTTCTTGTTAAAGTTTTTATGGTCTATAGGTTGCATCATGGGTATTCTGTACATCTTCGCTAATGTTCACTTATCAGTGAGTACATATCATGCATGTTACCTAACTCCATTTTATAACTAGACATGTAGTTAAATATAGTATTTTCTATATTGCATATCTTTTCGAAGCAAGATACTGGGTATCAACTAATTCCAATTATATAGATGTACCTTTGTCTAATCAATGATATTCAAATGTCACATAATCTGTTGACTGTCTGGTATCCTCTAATGAAGATGGATTAATTCATTAAAATTCTTGAGCAGTTTTGAAGTTTTAAAGATCTTGAGCAAAGTGATTAAAATTATCTTTAAGAAAAAATCAGGGATAATATGTTTCAGAGATAATACTTACCTCTTTAGTGAGTCATTGTATACCTTAGTCTTCAGCTCAATTAGTGAAACTTATTCTTGTTTAAATTTATTTTCATTTCTTTAACATTTATTTAAAAAGGTTAGGCTTGTCTTTAATTTTTGCATTGTTTTTAGATTATAAGTTGCTGCTTTTCCATTCTCTTGAACTTATAATGACATTCCTTGCTCTGTATATTTTCATCAATTACTTAAAAACACATTTTAAGTGTCATGTATTTCTAAAAGTCACACAGAGTTATTTCATATTAAGTTTTTGAAGAGACAAAAGTCTTTACTGAATGGAAGTTTTCAACCATATTAATTATCTGTAATCTTTCCTTCAGCTTTTTTCTTTAACTTTTTTAACTTTAACTTTGGCATGTTTAACTTTAAAATAATCTCATTGCTAGTTATGAAACGCAAAGCACCCCTCTGACGATCACTCTCCAAGGGCTTCTTACCTACTACCAGAGTATTATGCTGTCAGATTTCAAACACAAATGAACCCAATTGTTGTATAGATGCATCAGAAAGTGAATTAAAACTTGAATTTTTTTTTGAATAGTTTGACTCTTGACTATTCATCATCTGATTTTAGGAATATGATTTTCATTTTATCCATCCCTTCGTTTGTGGGAAGACTGATAGAATTATATCAAATTCTATAAAGAGCACAGCTTCTGAATTTAATAAAATTCAATTATGAAGGAATATCATTAAAGTTATGATATTGAATATAGAAAAACTGAATTCTTACTCTCCACAATGTCACCTACATTGATGATGGTTCTTTATTAGTTTAAAAATAAAATGAAAATAAAAATATGCAATATTAAAAACATCTCATTCAAAGGTGGGTTGTTAAAATCATTAAATCATTAGATGTAGAGACATGTAGTTTAGAGATTCAGGACCATGTACAATTAAAGGCTTTTCAACTTAATTTCTAAATATACAACTTATTTTCTAAGTACACAACACTCTACCAGCTTATCAAAGCATATGTAATAGCATATGTAATATCTTTGCATCCTACTTATCTTCAACTTAATATCCAAAAAAGCATAGAACTGTTAGAAAAATGTTCATTTCTTCCATTCAACATTTGTAAAATATATCACCTATTAATTCTACTTCATTAATAGCTAGCAAATCATTTCCTCCAGTATATATGAGTGAAAAAATGAGAGTATATATATATATATATAAACATAAATTTCCATGTATTAGATATTAGGAATATGAATATTTTGTATTAAGTAAGAATTGATAATGCCTTCATTGTTAAAGTATTCAAACCTTCACAAATACTCATTTGGGACATAAGTCAATAACAGAAATGGGTGGTGAAATATGACCAAGGACCTGAAAAAAGAAGATAAACCTTAACTATTATATAAATCCTTGTGTTGTCTATTAAGTATCAGAACAACAAAAAAGGCCCACAATCATGCTGCATTGTTTCTGAAACAAAACAAAAAACCTTGAACTTCCCTTTTTAATTCAGAAACAAGCAACTTAAAATATCTTAAAAGAAATCATCCCATTTTAGTAAAATAAAAATATAACCTAGTAATAAATACCATGAAAAAGTTATGAAAGAATTTATGAATCAGATTGTAAACTGTGCTAAAGAATGTAAAGGAGGCCAATTGGCTCAGCGAGATTTTGTTTTCAGCTGTTTGGAAAAGGAAAATTCAACCTTTGATCATTGTTTGAAAGAACTGCTCTTATGTTAAAAGTATACTGGAAGACAACAATTATGATTGTGACAATTATGACCAAATCCAGGCCTGTGGGCTTCGTTTTGAATTTACTCTGTGGTTTACATGCTTTTCATGTGACTTAATCTTCATGATCAAAGGATGACTGCTCTAATTTCCATATAACATAAGTGTTATATAAGGTGAAGAGATTTTTAGAAATTCCTGTTCTGTGACCTATATTTTGTTGAACAAAAAAATAGCAGATATTCACAGCTATTGTAAATTAAAAATTGTTTAATATTAAATATATATATATATATATATATATATATGTTATGTAAATACTTTCTCTTGTTCAATAAATTCTTCAAGTTGTTAGCTCCATTGATTACTTCACATAGTGGGACTGTGCATTAGCACAACCAATATTTTGTATGAAATTTTCATGGCACATTTAATATCTCAGGCATACATAGTTGAATATTGAGTTTTTAAAATATTTAACTTATAAATAATAAGTGCTATTTTACTATTTCTGTTATCATGCTTGAAGAATTTCAAATAAAAGATAACTGTTATGAGATTATTTTGAATAAAATCAGATATTTATTTTACAAAATACATTTGGGGTGATTTAAGATTTATTAATTTAGAGACTTCTCTTGTTCGTGTACCAAAGATTAATGACTTAAAGCAACCCAAATCTGCCCAAATGATTTGGATGCTGGAGCAAGGCATGCTTTTAAATGTGCAAAGTGTAAAATTCATTTGACTAGCAGACAAAGGGTCATATACATTGACAATCTCAGCAGTTTGGGGAGAAAATCGCAGTTCAATTTTTTAAAAGGCAAGCAAAACAGATGTACTACATCTGCACTGTTCCCATTTGAATTTCAGGCTATGAATCAGCAGGAAAAGAATGCTACCTATGCTCCTTCGAAGTCTATGTCTAATTGTGTGAAAATTCCCCATATTTTATGTCTTATGCATACACTGCACAAGAGCATAGCATTTTTTCCTCAACAAGACCTGTGTGAGAAATAATGCAGTTCTTGTTTCTGTTTTAACTGTTTGATGTCAATCTTAATCTAATGTTAGAGAAAAGAAAAATAATTCTGTAACTTACTTTTATGTATTTTGTGCTAAAAGAAGAAAGTCAATTCAGGAAAAACAAAATGCTGCTTTCACCTCTAATATCACATATTTGCTACAAAGAAAGTTGCTGTTTCTGTGTACGTTTCCAGATTATAAAAGAGGAATGAGTTGATTCCAGATTAATTTTGAAGACTAGCCATTCTTTCTATTTATCCACACCTGCAGAGGATACTAGATAGAAAACTACTATGTGTATGTGTGATTCTATTCTTTTCGTTTTCTATAAGATGATTAATTCCCTATTCTAGGGAGGAATGAAATATCCACTCGTTGGTCTTCTCCTAGTTGGCCATTATTGGGAAGAGAGACCCCTTGGTCTAGCAATCTTTATATGCAGGGGATGGGGGAGGGTGTGGGGGACTTTTGGGATAGCATTTGAAATGTAAATGAAGAAAATATCTAATAAAAATTGGAAAAAATTTAAAAAGAAATTATTAGTGGAAGAAAATTAAAAATAGCAAATATAAAACCAAATTTTAAGAAAGAACTCAAATGATAATTCAGTCAATGAAGGATACAAATGATTGATAATTAAATAAAAAGCATTCTCTCTCTCTCAAAAAAAAAAAAAAAAAAAAAGAACCCAGTTTTTCTACTACAGAAAACCCTGGATAGTGAACATCAAGATTTTGACCTTGAATGTCATCTCATGATGATAATAGAGATATTTAAAGAGGATATAAATAAATCTCTCAATGAAATACAGAAAAACACAATCAAAGAGGTAGAAACCCTTAAAGAAGAAACAGAAAATACAACCAAACAGGTGTAGGAAATAAAAAAAAAAGTAGCCAAACACATCAAAATGGAAATAGAAGCAGAAAGATAGAAAACTACAACACAAGGAGGGTAACTACTACCAGGAAAATACAAGAAATTAATCATCTTATTTTTTTTTTTTTTGCTTATTAGATATTTTCTTCATTTACATTTCAAGTGCTAACCCATAAATCCCCTATACGTCCCCGCCCTGCTCCCCTCCCCACCCACTCCCACATCTTGGCACTGGCATTCCCCTGTACTGTGGCATATAAGGTTTGCATGACCAAGGGGCCTGTCTTCCCAATGAGGGCCAACTAGGCCACCTTCTGCTACATATGCAGCTAGAGACACGAGCTCTGGTGGTACTGGTTAGTTCATATTGTTCTTCCACCTATAGTGTTGGAGACCCCTTCAGCTTCTTGGGTACTTTCTCTAGCTCCTCCATTGGGAAGCCTGTGTTCCATCTAATAGTTGACTGTGAGCATCCACTTTTGTGTTTGCAAGGCACTGGCATAGCCTCACATGAGACAGCTATATAAGGGCCCTTTCAGCAATATCTTGCTGGCATATGCAATAGTGTCTGCATTTGCTGGCTGATTATGGGATGGATACCCCGCTGCAGCAGTCACTGGTTGGTCCATCCTTTTGATTCAGCTCCACACTTGATATCTGTAACTCCTTCCATGTGTGTTTTGTTCCTAATTCTAAGAAGGGACAAAGTATCCACACTTTGGTCTTCATTCTTCTTGAGTTCTATGTGTTTTGCAAATTGTATCTCACTTATTCTAAGTTTCTGGGAAAATATCCACTTATCAGTGAGTACTTGTCATGTGAGTTGTTTTGTGATTGGGTTACCTCACTCAGGATGATACCCTCTAGATCCATCCATTTGCCTAGGAATTTCATAAATTCATTGTTTGTAATAGCTGTGTAGTACTCCATTGTGTAAATGTACCACATTTTATGTATCCATTCCTCTGTTGAGGGACATCTGGGTTCTTTCCAGCTTCTGGCTATTATAAATAAGGCTGATTTGAACATAGTGGAGCATGTGTCCTCATTACCAGTTGGAACATATTCTGGATATATGCCCAGGAGAAGTATTGCAGGATCCTCCTGTAGTACTATGTCCATTTTTCTGAGGAAACACCAGACTGATTTCCAGAGTGGTTGTATAAGCTTGCAATCCCACAAACAATGATATATATCATGATTTTAAATATAGTAACACTTGAAAACACAGAATATTACTTGTGATTATTTGATGTAAGTTCTTCTCATCAAATAAAAAGTTTACTGGATAATTTAGCAAACCACGTGGTCATGAAAATCATAATATCTCTACTGGTGGGTTTTGCATGTCAACTTGACACAGCTGGAGTTATCACAGAGAAAGGAGCTTTGGTTGAGGAAATGCCTCCATGAGATCCAGCTGTAAGGCATTTTCTCAATTAGAGATAAGGGGGGGGGGTTGTGGGTGGTGTCACCCCTGGGCACTATAAGAAAGTCCTGGGTACTATAAGAAAGCAAGTTGAGCAAGGAAGAGGAAGCAAGCCAGTAAGGAACATCCCTCCATGGCTTCTGCATCAGCTCCTGCTTCCTGACCTGCTTGAGTTCCAGTCCTGACTTTCTTTGGTGATAAAGAGCAATGTAGAAGTGTAAGCTGAATAAACCCTTTCCTCCCTGACTTGCTTCTTGGTCAAGATGTCTGTGTAGGAATAGAAATCCTGACTAAAACAATATCTAAGATAAATATATTTATAATAAAATAATGTATACAAATAGCTAAACCAAAATTGTTACTGGGGAAACTACATTTTGGCAAGCCCTCTGATATGCATATGGGATGTAATCTTTACTATAAGAGAATGAAAATATAAGAAAATGAAAAATGAACACATTTTTTCTAGGGGGGGGTGCAGTGGTAGTGGGTAGATGTCAGATGATTAGCACATAATGATACTGACACTACAATATTGTTTTAAAATTGAAAATACATGCAAAATCTCTATGTAACCCATTGCCTGTCATCCTGACTCCAAACTTAAAAGAAATTGTTACTGAGATTGTGAGTCCATAGTAAAGAAAACACTGGAGGCAGGCTGCACGGTCTATGAGGTAGATAGTCTGACAGTTGTTATGACAGTTGACATCTTGGGATCAAGGGAATAGGGCAAAACACTACATTCTTACAGACCATGACAATATTTCATGTTCAAAACCATGACCATAAGTCTTCCAAAAATAGATTTGAACACGTTAAAAGATTCTCAAATTCAGAAAAATTTTCATCAACATGGAACAAACAACTATAGAGGAAAATATATTGATTGAGCAAATCACACTTTTCAAAGTGCTCTTTTTACAAGAGAGACCTTGGATAACAGAGACCTTGGATAAGGCTGATAGATAAGTCCTCACTTATTTTGAGAGATAGGAAAATTAGAGCTTATGTTAATAACCAAACGTATCTCTCCCCCACACCCCTTTGCCATCTCTCTAGGACTACTAAGTTAGGCTACTACAGCTACTACCCTTAGACTCACTAGGGTGTGCACACAGTGATGTTCTATTTTTATTTTTTTTAATTTTAATTTTTATTTTATCTATGGTGTTTAAATATAGTCTGTGGAATGGGAGTATTTGGATCAAAGTCATCTGTTAAAAGTTCCTTGGATTGTTTGTGGTGGGGTACAACTTATGCAATCTATTTGTTTTAACCTTTGAAAATCTCTTACTCCTTTTTAAAGGGTTGATTGTGCACTTTTTCTTCTTATTCTATGACTTACTTCAGTATTATTTCAACAAATTACCTTTATTTGCTTATATTATAAATTGTATTTCTTTTGTTTTTATCATAGTTGTTTAAATGAAGCTATATAAAGTGAAACTGACTTGTTCAAAGTCACACTGTGAACAGTAAAACTAGGACAGAATGACAGTCTCTTGATTGCCAATCTGGTCTATATGCTAAATACTCTGCTTCCAAGCAGAATCCTTCATCCCACAGTAATTCTGAGTACAAAGACATTGCTGTTTTAGGACAATAGAAGTTTGAAGGTAAATAATAAGCAAGAATCGGAGCAAGATAGTGTATACATGTAATTCCAAATCTTTCAAGATAGAGAGGTAGGATTATGAACTTGAGGTTAATCTGGCCTGTTGAATGACCCTATGGCAAATTTTATATATATATATATATATATATATATATGTTTATAATAACTGTACTAGGTGATTATTATCTGTAATAAATTTTGGTGAAAACTCTTTGTTATATAAATGTACAATTTCTTTTGTCATTCATAGGTGAGGATGAATTTATCTTTAAGAAATAAAGGTGAGTTTTCAGCTCTTTGGTTGTGACAGACTTTTAAATGACTTACCACCCTTAAGTTCTGTTCTGTCTCATGTGGATAACATTAAATACTGACCTGAAAAGGCCACTTGTAATAAATTATTTTAGAGTAATGTGTCCTTGTTGCTTAGAGAGATATGTAATAGGATGGGGATCTGTAAGTGATATTTTGCAATGGGATTGGACAGAGATATGTTGTCTTTAATAGTATGACATGCATGTTTTTCTATTATTTTAGGTAAATAAATGTCTTGCCTGGATGTACATTTATACAACAGTGTATGGGTGGTCTCTACAGAGGTCAGAACAAGTCATTGGATCCACAGGGACTGGAGTCACAAATAAATGTGACCTGCCATGTGATGTGGGTGTTAGAAAACAAACACAGGTGGTCTGAAAGAGCAGAGAGTGCTCTTAACTGCTGAGCCAATAATCCTGCCCTGGACCATGTGCTTGATTTATTCCATAAATGCTTGTTAAGGCCTTTGATCTACAGAATCACATGGATAGTTTAAATATATATATATATATATATATATTAGTGTTTGCTTTATTCCTAGATATGCATTCATCATTGCTTTTAGGGCTGGTTTTACTTGAAACAAGTGTAGATTGAATGAAAATTATGAACATTCATATTTGCATTCACTATCTAGACTCAAGATTCCCATGGTAATTACAAGGCATAGGGGAAAACAATTACAAAACAAATGGAATTACAGAATTAACTAAGGGGTTTGTAAAATGGAATATTTGATGGTAAATAGTAGAGTCCATTCTAACACAGAAGCCAGATCTTGTCCTGAAATTCCAGTTGAGGGAGACATGGGGATTTGTGATGGAAAAGCCTTCAATTTATAAATCAGTTTAAGATTTCTTAATGATTTAGATCCAGGCAATGGATCACCCAAATTAATGTACTCTAAAATATATCACACTTGCAGTGGGATTTCTGAAAGTTATAGGTTAATTGAGATGATTAATATCTGGGCTATATACTGACTCCTTTATTCTGCAATTCTTGTTATGGTTCTTTCCTGATCATGAGTCACATAGCACAGCCCAAGCATAGATAAGGTGCATACAAAAATGGGCAAAGAAAATGATTTAGATTTCTTTATTTTGTTCTATTATTATTATTATTATTATTATTATTATTATTAATTTATTTGCAAAGCCTTTTTCTTGCTTTCTTGAAGTCTCCTAATTTCTGCTTTGAATTGCACCGAAAAGAACCTGTACATCAGAGTAATAGACTTTATATCACAATCCAGCCTTTATTTTCACTACTGTCAATGTTATATGGGCTGCCACACTTTTTTAGCTCATGGCTTATCCATTTGGCCCTATATTATTACTTCATATTTCCTATTAGGCAGCCTAGGAAGGTAAATATCAATATGACATGCAAAATTTGAAATGGGGCTTCATTTAAAAAGGAGGCAACTTTATTATATTTTCTTTTATCCTGGAAAGAGTTTTGTCTTGGGATATGTATTACTTTGCTTAAGAATGATGACTAGGCCATCTTCTGCTACATATGGTGCTAGAGACACGAGTTCTGGGGGTTCTGATTAGTTCATATTGTTGTTCCTCTTCTAGGGTTGCAGACCCCTTCTTCTCCTGGGGTTCTATATCTAGCTTCTCCAATGTGGACCCCGTGCTCCCTCTTATGGATGACTGTGAGCATCCACTTCTGTGGGAGTCAGCTATATCAGGGTCCCTTCAGTAAACACTTGCTGTCCTATGCGATAGTGTCTGACTTTAGTGACTGATTATGGGATGGATCCCCGGTGGGTTAGTCTCTGTATGGTCCATCCTTTCGTCTTCGCTCTCAACTTTGTCTCTGTAACTCCTTCCATGGATATTTTGTTTCCTATTCAAAGGAGGAATGAAGTATCCATGCGCTGATCTTCCTTCTTGATTTTCTTGTGTTTTGCAGATTCTATCTTGGGTATTCTAAGATTCTGGGCTAATATCCATTTATCAGTGAGCGCATGTCCAATGACTTCTTTTGTGATTGGGTTACCTCAATAAGGATTATGTCATCATTGGGAGGAGAGGCCCCTTGGTACTGCAAATTTTATATGCCCCAATACAGGGGAACACCAGGGCCAAGACGTGGGAGTGGGTGGGCAGGGGAGCAGGGGGGGGAGAGGGGAGCGGGGAGGGGATTTTTCGGGATAGCAGTCGAAATGTAAATTAAGAAAATATCTAATAAAAAAAAAAAAAAAAGAATGATGACTAGGGCATGGAGCCAAGCCTGACTACTACAAAGTATGAGGTATGAGTTTTTTGTTAGTTGGCATACCTGCTACATAGAGGTCAGGTATGTCAGTTAAAAAGAGTGACTGGACAGTAGCACCACTCATGAGCACTTTGAGGAGATTCTATATTTTTTTAACATTTCAGAAAAATGAGGCATTCTTTTTAATACTTTGTTAAGAAGAAAGTGAAACACAAAACTAGCAAAGATTTAAAGGTATTCAAGTGACAATTAATGTGTTTAAATTAATAGTAATTGAACTAGCAAATGTTTAACACACAGTATGAAGGAAAAAAACTGTCAAGTAATGCATTTGAAGACTGTATTTTATAAGCATCACATGAAATTTATGAAACAATAGCATGGCTTCTATACAAAGAGAGTTATACATTAATATTAGATTTTAAAGTACACAATTGAACAAAAGATATGTGCATTCAGTACTAAATATAACTTGAATTGTAGTTTTTGTCAAATTTTAAAGCTAGTACCTTCCTTGTTTGATTTTGATCCTAAGCAATGAGCCACACATCCAAATCAGCTAAGACATCATATGAGTGAACTACTCATATCCTATCAATACTGTGTTGGTAAGCTATTGTGCTTGATAGATAAGGCAATAAGATGCATTACTGACTTTGGTATTCTAGGCATGATATTTTTAATATAGGATAGATTTATCAGGATATAATCTCATCATAAACTGAGGAAATGAGGAGCATTTGAGTTTTGCAGAGGTAACACTCATCTGCATGATTCCTGAAAAGGAATAACAAGTTAAAAAGAATTATTAGAGAAGCAGAATTACACAAAATGTATATAGAATTACTAAGGATGACTCTGATATGTGTTTTGTTCCTAACTGTGAGTGTGGTTGGATTATTAACTGAGGATAACTACATTAATAAATATTTTGGTTGGACCATGCAATTCCCTGATCAAACTTTCACAAACTTTACTCATTATACTCAGCCCAATATAGTCACCTTGGAGCTTTTATACTTGTGTTTGTTCTTGTTTTTGTTATTTCATCAATATTCCTTGTATGTTTTAAATGTAGGAAACATTTATTTGCTATCTTCTCTTGGAATATTTTTGGTCACATATCTTGTGGATTATTTTTTTATCTATGATTCTCTCAGATAACCATTTACTAATGTCCTGTGTAGAGAGAGTATTATTTTGCTTTCCATGATGGTTTCAAGAGTTATCTATGTTGAAATATTGTGTGAGTTCTTACTTTAGTATTTATTTTGAAATAATATATTGTATATGTTACATCTTATATGATGTTTACAAGTTCATATATATAATTTAAATAAATTATATTTAATACAAGTTTTATACTAACTTTCCCCCATTGGAATTCCATACAGCAAAGAATATATGTGCAGCACAAATTTAACTTGATGAGCATAAAAGAGCATAAATAAAAGCATAAGATTGTTATTTCCTTTTATTGTGGAGATAAAATTTATATACATTCAAACTGACAATTTTTTTCCAACTTTTATTAGATATTTTCTTCATTTACATTTCAAGTGTTATTTTAAACACTGGTCTCAATATGTTGACCATATTAAAACCATACCCCTTATGGGGCAAGTGGACCATTATACCAGACAGAAGAATTGGTAAGGTTGAGTGATCTCACATCCCATGAAACTCAGGCCAACTTCATAGCTAACTCCACTGGTTCTGAAACAGGTAACCACAATGCCCCACTGAGAGGACAAGTACAATCAGTCATGTAGGGAAAACATCTAAATTCCTTCCCCAAATAAACAGAGCATCACAAGCCTCTCAAACTGAGTCAATGGAAAGCATCTATCACTGGATCCCATACCCTTCAACGTTTATAAAGTTCCTATGCACACACTGAGAATCATCTGAGTGGCTGTTTTACTGAGCTGCAACACTTTGGGGAAGAGTTTTCTCTCCAGAAGTTCATTCCTGGATCTTGGACCAGCCTGGTAGGCCAGAAGCATGTCCCTAAAGCCCCTGCCACTTCCCAACACTGCCTACTGCTGCCACTGCCCCTGCCACTGGCATTGCTTCTTCCAACGTAGCAAGAACTACCTGGGACCTGAGACCCTGGCTGCCTGCCCTGCATGGGCTTCGTTTCTCTGAGCTGTAATACTTTGGCCTTTTTTTGGCCAGACCAGAGACCCGCAGAACCTACCCTTCCTGGTTTTTTGGAAAGACAACCCCTGTGTAATTTCAGAACTTTAAAAATAATCTCTCAAATACACTCCCTAGCCACTAACAACCATTTTCTCTCTGTGTAGATTGGTTAACCTGAAGCATTAATATAAGCTTAAGTAAATCTCTCTCTCTCTCTCTCTCTCTCTCTCTCTCTCTCTCTCTCTCTCTCCCTCCTCTCTCTCTCTCCCTCTCCCTCTTTCTTTCTCTCCCTCCACATCCCCCCTCCCCCTCTCAACTTACAGTTCAGTATCATATCATATATGTCTGTTTTGCTTTCCATGATGGTTTCAAGAATTATCTATGTTGAAATATTGTGTGAGTTCTTACTTTAGTATTTATTTTGAAATAATATATTGTATATGTTACATCTTATATGGTGTTTACAAGTTCATATATATAATTTAAATAAATTATATTTAATACAAGTTTTATACTAACTTTCCCCCATTGGAATTCCATACAGCAAAGAATATATGTGCAGCACAAATTTAACTTGATGAGCATAAAAGAATAAAGGGGAACACAAAGTTGAACAAAGAATTACTTAAGGACGAGTGTTAATATGATCAAAATATTGTATGGAATTCTCAAAGAATTAATAAAAAATAAAAAAAATAATGAGCCATGGCATTAAACAGAGAATTTTCCAAAGAAAATCAGCTGAGGAGAGGCCCTTGGTCTTGTGAAGATTATATGCCCCAGTACAGGGGAATGCCAGCCAGGGCCAGGAATCAGGAGTGAGTGGGTTGGGGTACAAGGCACAGGGAGGGGACTTTCAGAGAGGAAACTAGGAAAGGGGATAGCATTTGAAATGTAAATGAAGAAAATATCTAATAAAAAAGGTTGACATCATTATACATTACAGACATACAGGATAAGCTGGATTCATGGTTTAATTTACTACAATCAGAGTGGTCATCATAAATACAAATGACAGCAAATGTTATCTTGGATGTAGCAAAGGGTAACTTCATGGGACTGTAAACTACAGTGCAACCACTTTTTTTGTTTGTTTGTTTTGTTTTGTTTTGTTTTTTTGTTTTTTTTTTTGTTTTTTCTCTTTATTAGATATTTTCTTCATTTACATTTCACATGTTATCCAGAAATTTTCCCTTACCCTCCCGCGTCCCCGCCCTGCTCCCCTACCCACCCCCTCCCACGTACAACCACTTTTGAAGTCAGTTTTGAGGTACCACCAAAGGTAGAAATAGAACTAACATGTAGCCCAGCAACACAATTCCTGAAGATAACTCCAAATTAACGTATACTCTATTGTAAAGACAGTGGTATATCCATATTCATTAAAGCTCTGTTCATAGTATCTAGTAAATAAAACCAGCCTAGATGTCCAACAACTGCCAAATGGATAGTGAGATGTAGCTGTAAAGGAAAATTACATTCTGAAATCTGCAGGTAAGTGGTTGAAAATGGATTATATTGCAGTGAGATAACCCATGCCCCAAATGTGAAATGTTGTTTCTTACATGAAGATCCCAGCATGTCCTTTAGAATTTACTGTTTAAATTTGAATACTAAACTAAAAAGGAGATAGTGCAATAGCTTGTCTTAAAAAATGGAGATGGCAGCATATCAGAAAATAAGGATGGAGAGAGGAAAGCTGGGCTTGGGAATTTCAAATGGGGATAGTGGCCAGGGCATGGTAGGGATCATGAAATACTGAGGAAAGGTTAGTCAAAACTATAAAATATAAAATTATGAAGGGATGGCAAAAGGCCACAGATAATCCTACGAACTGGTAACTTAATTAAATTTTTAAAAACAAATTTCGGTGCAGATATCATGTAAGGCTAGGCAATGCAAATCTTGGGAAAAATAGGTCAGTAAGCAAAAACTACAGGGCTGAGTGTATGATACTTTCATAAAATTTCCTCACCATGAAGAGACCAGAATTTCCCAAAACAATACAGACTCATGTCATTCATTTTAGCTGCCATCCAAACCTGTTTGATAACCTATATTTCTTTTTAAATATTTTAATTTATTTTTAATCTTTAATATTTTTGTACAGTACAGGTTTATCACCCTAGTGGTCTGCCCTCTGACAGTTCCATATCCCATACCTCCCCTATTCCTCCTTCCTCACTCTGTCCCCAAGAGGACCTCCTAACTCCTATGTCCCAGCCCACTGAGGCCAGACCCAGCAGTCCTCTGCTGTTTTATATGTTGGGGTCCTCATATCAGCTGGTGTATGCTGCCTGGTTGAGAGCTCAATGTATGAGTAATCTTGGGGGTTCAGATTAGGTGAGACTGCTGGTCGTCCTCTAAGGTCTTCTTCATCCTCTGCTTCTTCCAGATTTTCCCTAATTCAACAACAGTGGTCAGCAGCTTCTATCCATTAGTTGGGTGTAAATATCTGCATCTGTCTCTTTTTTTTGCATTTACATAACTTTATTAGATATTTTCTTCATTTACATTTCAAATGCTATTCCCAAAGGCCTCTATACCCTTCCCCCGCCCTGCTTCTCAACCTACCCACTCCTGCTTCCTGGCCCTAGCATTCCCCTGTACTGGGGAATATGATCTTCACAAGACCAAGGGCCTCTCCTCCCATTGATGGACAACTAGGCCATCCTCTGGTACTTATGCAACTAGAGACACAGCTCTGGGGGGGGGGTACTGATTACTTCATATTGTTGTTCCTCCTATATGGATACAGACCCCTTTAGCACCATGGGTACTTTCTCTAGCTCCTTCATTAGGGGCCCTATGTTCCATCCAATAGATGACAGTGAGCATCCGCTTCTGTATTTGCCAGGCATTGGCATAGCTTCACAAGAGAGAGCTATATCAGGGTTCTGTTAGCAGAATCTTTCTGGCATATGCAATAGTGTCTGGTTTTGATGGTTGTATTAGCTAATTGTTGGGTCTTTCGGAGGACACTCATGCTAGGCTCCTGTTTATAAGCACACCATACCACCAGTAATAGTGTCAGGCTTTGTGGCCTCCCCTTGAGCTGCATCCCACTTTGGGCCTGTCATTGGACTGACTTTTCCTCAGTCTCCACTCCACTTTTGACCCTACAGTTCTTTCAGAAGGAACAATTGTGGATCAGAGTTTTCTACATGGGATGGCAACTCCACCATTCTAATGGAGGTGGACTCTAAAATTCCCCTCTCCCCACTGGAGGACATTCATCTAAGGTCCCTCCCTTTGAGTCTTGAGATTCTCTCACATCCCAGGTCTCTGTTACATTCTAGAGGGTCCTCCTACCTCCTACCTCCCAAGGTTGCCTGTCTACATTCTTTCTGCTGGCCTTCAGGGCTTCAGTCCTGTTCCCCATACAATACCTGATCATGTTCCCCTCTTCCCCTCCTGGTCCCTTTCCTACCCAGGTCCCACCCTCTCTCCTTGCATCCCGCGCCCCATGACTGCTTTCTTCCTCTTCTTTCCAAGTGGGATTGGGACATCCTCATTTGGGTCCTTCTGCCTGTTAAACTTCTGTGGATTGTATCCTGGGTATTCTGCACTTTTTTGGTTAATATCCACTTATTAGTGAGTACATGGCATGCATGTCATTTGGGTCTGAGTTACCTCATGGAGCATGATATTTTCTAGTTCCATCCATTTGCTTGCAAAACTCAGGATGTCCACATTCTTAATAGCTGAATAGTATTCTATTGTGTAAATGACCCCCAATTACTGTATAATTTCTTCTGTTGTTGGACATCTGGGTTGTTTCTAGGTTTTGGCTATCACAAATATGGTTGTTATGAACACAGTGACACATATGCTCCTGTCGGGAACTATGGGAACTAAAGGGGTTGTGGGGGAAGAAGGAGGAAGTGAGGATAGCCCGCGTCTGGCCAGAGTTCCTTCCTCCTATGCTCTGGACAAGCAGAAGGGGGAAATTTCCTAAACAGAAACCGAATGGTGCAAGTTCTAATATCAAGATAAATAAGACCTCATGAAACTGGAAAGTGTCAAGGCATAGGACATAGTCAATAGTACAAACAGGCAACTTGGAGACTGAAAAAACTCTTCACTAACCCCATATCTGATAGAGGGCTAATATAAAAATTATATAAACACAAGAAGCTAAAGACCAAGAAACCATATTTCTTAAGATAGCACACCATTTGTATGTAAGATATAAATAAATTAACTGGTCCTGAACTGAAAACTTTCTGCCCTCTTGCTAGCTTTCTGAGTTATGGATGTAACTAGCAACTTACTGGGGATATGTAGGCATGACTGTTCTTATCTAGGTATCAATGATGTTTCCCTCGGTATAACAGTAATTTTTTTTTTCTGTAAAATCAATCATTGCCTTATTGGATTGAAGGCTCATTCTTCAATTAATCCATGCATATTTAGCACTGTAAACCCAGCCAAGATCCCCTGACTGATGAGATCTTATGCACTAGGAAGAAATCTACTCTAATACATACATATAATATCTGTATACATACACACACACACACACACACACACACACACACACACACACACACACACACACACACACACACACACACACACACACACACACACACACACACACACACACACACACACACACACACACACACACACACACACACACACACACACACACACACACACACACACACATGTTAATCATAGAAGTCCTTGTTTGCACTTAATGAAAGTGAACACAGATCTAGCACTTAACAAGTTACAGGAGTTTTGAAGCCTCTGCTCTAAGTAAAGCATTTATGCTAACCTCTAAAGCCTTGGTAAACATTGTAGAAAAGGGGTTAGAAAGAAATAAGTGCCTGACATTAGGGAGAAAGGCATAAACACTTTTAATAACATTGTAATCATCAAAAAACATGAAATTACAGTACCTATGAACAATGGCATTGGACTTTAACAGTCAGTTATGGATAGGACAGATATTCATAGGATTCTGACTCTACTCTTATTGTTTAATTAATGTAAATTTATTCTTAGAGTGGAAGAGGCATTATTTCCAGTTATTATGAGCCAGGGTTTCATATATAATTTCAAACCCATGGTCACAAAGGCAACCCTGATTTAAATATTTGAGATTAAAAACAAAACAAAATACATCAATAAACATGATGAATAAATTGGTATATTTGTACAATTCACAGAAGAGTAGCTTTCAGGGACAAGAAGGAATTAAGAGGAGGTAGGTGTACATATCTAAAATGTTTCTATATGAAATGTAAAAAATAAATTTATTAATTAAAATAATCTACTTTGCTGTTGACTATAGTTTAGCAGGTCAAATAATAACTCTATTGTAATATGCTAATTTGCTTTCTATAATAATCCTTTGCATTAAAAAATATTTGTCATATTTGTTTTGAAAGTTTCATCATCTTTGATTTATCCATTTCAATATAACATATTCTATAGAAAAGATTTGGATATGGGGTATAGATATAGCCCAGTGGTTAAGAATGTCCTTGCTCTTCCAGTGTTTGAGAGTTCAAATTTCCACACTTACATTTGGTGACACACATACACACACACACACACACACACACACACACACACACCTATAAATCCAGATCCAGGGTCTCTGATCTCATGCTCTAGACTCTGTTGTCACCTGCACTTCTGTGTACATACCCATTCTCAGATTCTCACGTAGAAACATATGATTTTCTTAAGATACCAACACCATGAATGAAGAAGAGGAAAAATAGGGGATATTTGCTCTAACTTGGGATCTTTATCTATTAGATAGTCTAAGAAGACCTCCAAAAAAGGGCTTAGGGAAAAGCAATAGAACTTTATATGACATAAAATTATTTAATAAATATCATATATGTATATCAAACATCTTTAGTGTTGTTTATCTCACCCTCCTCCCTCACTCTACCTATCCCTCCAACTCCCAAGTTGGAGAAAATATTACATATTCCCTTCATGATGCTGTGTCCTAAGCAAGCCCCATGGAGAGAGATAATGTATTATCTCACTTATAGGACATTGAAAATTGTTAAATTCATAGAAGCACAGTGAAGAACAATGATTTCTACAACTTAATATTTAAAGGAATTGAGGACTATTCAGTGTATGTAGAGTTGCACTCATGCTAGAGAAATGAATACTGGTTAACAATATTATATTGCATTATTATATAGTTGGACATTGTGGTGAAAATTTAAGAGATGCAGACACATGGATCATTTGGACTTGCTGGCCTGCCATCCTAAATTAAGAAAGAAATCTCTAGGTCAATGAGAAATCCTGACTCAAAATTAGATGACAATCTTGAAGTGAATCTTATATTGTCATCTTGCTTCCATGTGTTTGCATCTAAAAACACACACCACACTAACATATAATCATGAAATAGAAGAAAACTTCCTCTAACAGCATTTCATGATGAGGAATTCTATTCATTTTGCACCACTTTAATTAAATAACAGAAGCAACGATGTTAAAAGCAGAAACATTTCTTATGGTGCAGAATTTGAGAAGACTCAGTTCAAGGTCAACAGATCAATCGGAAGCTTTTCCCTGAGCCTGAGCGAGACAGAATCATCATGGTAAAGTAGAACTGCTCTCGAGGAACAGAGAGAATATGCTCCCACTAAGATCAAGCCCCCACGGTCCAGTTCTCAATGACCTACTTCTCCAATTATGTTTAACTTTTGAAAATTTCCTCCAACACCCAATAATATTTCAGTGGATTAATTAACTGATTATTGTAGAACCTTCCAGTGCAATCAATTCTCAAATGGCTTCATGTGATCACTGCATAGAGTATCATGTCATTGACACATTTGGAGGGAAGTATACTTTATATACAAATTACAACAGAGGTATTCTGGAAAATAAAGAAAAAGACAACTGTATATGGGAAGATATTAAAAATAGCTGACTTTATAGATTTAAAAATGGTGATAGGGAAGAAATCAGAAATAAATCCTTAAAATAAAAACTTTTAAATTAGCCTCTTTTATATTGAAAAGAAAAAGAATACTTTTGAAAAATCTTTAAAATGAGTGACAGAAATATGTGCCCTGTATGAAAATCAGAACACTGAAATAGAGGGAAGAACTTCAAAGTCCACTTTTATTATATGTCTGCATGTATCATGCACTTTCTGACACTTTTCCTTCAGGACTTGTCCTTTTTTGAAGTCCTACATTCATTTGCATAACTGGAAGAATTTTGCTAGTACAAGAAGAAACTTGCTCTTAATGTTAAATATTTTCCACACTTCTTAGCAATAAGTGTTATGGTCATTGTACATATGTTTTCCAAATTATTTTTATAAATTTATTTTTATCTCCTTTTGGGCACATTTGATTTCTAACATGATGCATAGTTCTCCTATGCAGTGAACCAATGGAAGAATGGCTAAATCATGGTCAAGGTCACTGAGGAGGAGAGATTGAGGTGATAATGTGCTGAAATAATTCTAAACTAAAGATTTGATTCCAACTTGACTCCTTAGAAATTAGCATTAGCACATGTACTCACTGATAAGTGGATATTATCCCAGAAACCTAGACTACCCAAGATACAACTTACTAAACACATGAAACTCAAGAAGAATGAAGATCAAAATGTGGACACTTCGTCCCTTCCTAGAATTAAGAACAGAGCACACATTGAAGGAGTTACAGAGATCAAGTGAGGAGCTGAATCTAAAGGATGGACCAACCAGTGACTCCTGCAGCCAGGGAACCATCCCATAATCAGCCACCAAATATAGACACTATTGCATACACCAGCAAGATAGTGCTGAAAGGGCCCTGATATAGCTGTCTCGTGTGAGGCTATACCAGTGCCTGGCAAACACAGTCAGTTATTAGATGGAACACAGGGTTTCCAAGGAAGGAGCTAGAGAAAGTACCCAAGGAGCTGAAGGGGTCTTCAACCCTATAGGTGAAAGAACAACATGAACTAACTAGTACCCCCAGAGCTCATGTCTCTAGTTGCATATATAGAAGAAGATGGCCTAGTTGGCCATCACTGGGAAGAGAGACCCCTTGGTCATGCAAACTTTATATGCCCCAGTATAGGGGAATGCCAGGGCCAAGATATGGGAGTGGGTGGGTAGGGGAGCTGGGTGGGGAATGGGGAGGGTTTAGGGAATTTTCGAGAGAACATGTGAAATGTAAATGAAGAAATATCTAATAAAAAATGGTAAAAAAGAAAGAAAGTGATTTCCTCAACCAAATGAAACAAAAACAAACAACAACAAAAAAAGAAATTAGCAATAGCTATCTTACAATCTGGAAAACTGTGCATTGCTTCTGAATTCACCTTTGTACAGTTGTTTCCAAAATTCTAAGGTGACTTATTCAATTTTGACCTTATATTAATGCCCTTAAGTATTCAATAGCACAGTAGTGCTACATCTTGCCATATGGCAAGTGTACCAGCATTACTAGAGAATCTCTTGTGGTCTTAAAGATTTAGGCCAGGAACAATGGATGTAATCAGGCTCATTTTTATAGGTTAATATGGCATGTGAAAAACAGAAGTCATCAAAGACCTATGCCATCAACTAAAAGCACATGGTGTGTCACTTAGCTATTTAAAAAGTAACCTAAATAAAGTCAATGTGAGGTATAGTATTTTTACCATATACCAGGTTGTATGTGTGTATGTGTGTGTGTGTGTGTGTGTGTGTGTGTGTGTGTGTATGTGTGTGTGTTTATTTGAAAGCATGTTTCACTTTCTATAGATGCCTTCTTGCATGGTTCTCTTCCCAAAGACATAATGTTGGATCCTTATTTATTATTTTAAGACGTCAAACCAATAACTTATATTAAAAGATTCTGTAATTTATTTTTAGACATTCAGAGAAAAATTATAACTGTTTCTTTGTGCTTCAACTATATCAACTTCATTGTAATTAAACTCAATATATTTCATTGCATGTATTATATTATATTATATTTATTATATGCATTTCTGTATTGCTTGATTTTCATTGCAATGAGTATACCCTATTTGAAAGTGGAAAACATTAACTCTTGATGTATCTAGCATGATTCTTATAAAGCATTTTGAGCAATAAAATACTCTCATCATGTCCATTTGCCTCACTCTCTATATTTGTTACAAGCTTTTAAATATGAGATGAAAACCGAAATTTCCCTTTGGTTTGAATATGAACAGCACGTGTCAAACCTTATATTACTATGTGATTACTCCTTAATAGGACATGTTATTTTATGTGATTATGTTGTTCTATGTGATTATGTTATTTACTATTTTTTTGGATCACTGGAGGGTGTTGCAGTAAATCACCAACCCAAATATGCCCTGGCAATGAAAATACAGCACAATTAATATGAATACATGCTGTGCACCTAGATTGGGCAGATCTACTAATACACTACCATCTTTTACATCTATGAGACCCCTTAGAAGTTACAGTTTCTCCAGGCCTTGTGCTTCTGCTCTGCTTTTTTCTTCTTTCTCTTCCTCTGCCCTCTTCTCTCTCAAACCTCCTTTTATTTTTCTTTCAGCTCCACCTTCCCCCTTTTCTGCCCAATCATCAGCTCTTCTTTATTTCACAAATTAAGGTGGGAAACAAGTTTACAAGAAATCACCTGAGTGCTGACTCATTCCTTCTTCACTGCCTCTCACAGGATAACAGAACTGACATAAAATATAATTAGCCTCATTGCTATCCACAACAGGAGGGAAGGCTTTACACTGAATTTATTTCTAGATCTTCTAGTCACTATAGTATTTGCAGGAAAAATTACTTCATTTATTACAACTATCTTTATTCCCACCTTAGGTGTTTAGTGGAAGGATTACAATCAAAATGAACAATGCCATGTGATTGAAACAATTTTTCCTTTTTTTCTAATAAATTACATTTTTCCAATTTTATTAGATAATTTCTTCATTTACATTTCACATGTTATCCTGAAAGTCCCCTAAACCCTTCCCATCCCCCGCCCTGCTCCTTCTACCCACCCACTCCCACATATTGGCCCTGGCTTTCCCCTGTACTAGGGCATATAAAGTTTGCATGGCCAAGGGGCCTCTCTTCCCAGTGATGGCCAACTAGGCCATCTTCTTCTATATATGCAGTTAGAGACATGAGCTCTGGGGGTACTGGTTAGTTCATGTTGTTCTTCCACATATAGGGTTGGAGATCCCTTCAGCTCCTTGGGTACTTTCTCTAGCTCCTTCCTTGGAAACCCTATGTTCCTTCCATCTAGTAGCTGACTGTGAGCATCCACTTCTGTGTTTGTCAGGCACTGGTATAGCCTCCCACGAGACAGCTATATCTGGGCCTTTTCAGCACTATCTTGCTGGTGTATGCAACAGTGTCTATATTTGGTGACTGATTATGGGATGGATCCCCAGCTACAGCAGTCACTGGTTGGTCCATCCTTTTGATTCAGCTCCACACTTGATCTCTGTAACTCCTTCAATGTGTGCTTTGTTCTTAATTCTAGGAAGGGGCAAAGTGTCCATATTTTGTTCTTCATTCTTCTTGAGATTCATGTGTTTAGTAAATTGTATCTTGGGTAATCTAGGTTTCTGGGATAATATCCACTTATCAGTGAGTACATGTTAAGTGAGTTCATTTGTGATTGGGTTACCTCACTCAGGATGATACCCTCCAGATCCATCCATTTGCCTAGGAGTTTCATATATTCATTGTTTTTAATAGCTTCCTGTCATTTTTGTTTTTAGAGTTTGGATTCTGTTCTTGTGGCTGTCTTCTTTTAGGTTTGTTGAAGGATTACTTTCTTGATTTTTCTAGGGCATTGTTTCTGTCCTTGTATTGGTGTTTTTCTGTTATTATTCTTTGAAGGGCTGGATTCGTGGAAAGATACTGTTGCTGCTGTTTATTTCTGAACCTTCTACAAATGCAAGATAAGTAACAGAGAGTGTATATCTCTTTATTTTCCATCAAGTTTTGCCTCTGTGTCAAGAAATCTTTAGCCACCAAATTTATATAATAAAAAGGAGGGAGAATCTCTTGTGGTCTTAAAGATTTAGGCCAGGAACAATGGATGTAATCAGGCTCATTTTTATAGGTTAATATGGCATGTGAAAAACAGAAGTCATCAAAGACCTATGCCATCAACTAAAAGCACATGGTGTGTCACTTAGCTATTTAAAAAGTAACCTAAATAAAGTCAATGTGAGGTATAGTATTTTTACCATATACCAGGTTGTATGTATGTATGTGTGTATGTGTGTGTGTTTGTGTATGTGTGTGTGTTTATTTGAAAGCATGTTTCACTTTCTATAGATGCCCTCTTGCATGGTTCTCTTCCCAAAGACATAATGTTGGATCCTTACTTATTATTTTAAGACATCAAACCAATAACTTATATTAAAAGATTCTGTAATTTATTTTTAGACATTCAGAGAAAAATTATAACTGTTTCTTTGTGCTTCAACTATATCAACTTCATTGTAATTAAACTCAATATATTTTATACTTTGGGTCAAGTAGTTACAGTAAACACTTTTTCTATTACTTCTCATTGGTTCTACAGGAATGGTTCCTGTCTGTTCAAAACCTTCATCTAAAGTGTTATCTTCAAGCTGAGGACTATATCATGGTGGTATCATTTTGTTTTTCTATTAGGTACACACTTTACATATTATAGTAGATCATACAAAATTTAATATCTTCATATACGTAACACATTTGATTCAAGACTACGTGCAATGAAATACTCTATGAATTACTTTGTAATTCTCTTAATTGTGCTGGACAATACCCTGTTGTATGGAATGTCACAGAGATATATTTGATAATCTCACTTAACATGTCAACATATGGGCCTACTTGTAAGATATTGATATATCAACAAGTTTATATTAGTTGTTATTGCTAATGTCTTAGACATTTCAGATAGCATCACACTCAATGAAAGGAAATTCAATTAAGTCCTTCACATCCATAAGGTTCCTTTTCTTGCCAGCAACGAGGTAGCTAATGATCAACACTGGCTAAGGTTAGATGACAAAGTCAGTCTTCTATATATTTGTTTACTTACACTCTGATGGCTGATGAACATTAAGGTTATAAGGAAACATGGTCATAGTATCTTCTACAACCTCTTTCCATTTATGAGTCATTAACCTTGGCTTTCATTGTTTTTGTTCTAGGTTTTTGTTTCAAGCTAAGATGAATAAGCCTGTCATGATTAATATAACACTTGATATAACTTCCTTTCCCCATGAAATAGATATCCACATATAGAATTCCAAGATTTGTTAACCTTATAAACTGATCGTGGTAGATTTTCAAATGAAAGTTTTGCATATGAAAGACAAAGAAAGGCCATTTGACCTTCATACAAACAACAAAGAATTTTGCACTAAAAATATTGTTTTAATCTCATGAGCATTTAAATTACACTTTCACTAAACCCTGAGTTATGAAGAATAAATATTTTTGTAATAACTGTATGTATCCATATATTTGTACATGCATTAATTTTTTGAGAAATATAACACAATCTGATTGTCTATGGCTATTTAAAGCATCTTTAGTATTATTTATCCTGCTGTCTTCCATTTCTTTCTGTAGTGGCTTGTATTTTCACTTCTTAATTAGGGCTTGCCTCCCCTGTTTTTTTCTACTTCTCCCTCATATCACATGTTTCCTTTCTTTTTTTTTTACCCTTTCTAGACTTCTCCTACTCTGAGGTTCAAGTTTATTTTAATACATTCTGCAATTACTCCAGATTATATAATCACATCTGGTGGTTTGGAGAAAGGATCTACGAAAAAGAGAACATGGGGATTTCTCTTTCTGAGTTTCTGTCACCTCACTCAGCATAATAATTTCTAGTTTCATACATTTGTGAATAAATAGGATTTAAGTATTTCTTGGTTGTTTAGGAGATCAAAATTTAGAGTTTGAGCTCTTAAAGAGACAGTAAACTTTAAACTATTGAAAATTTTAAGGACTATGGAAATTTTATAAGTATACTCTATTTCATTTTATGATATTAACAAAGGACTTTGGAAAAAACAAGAAAATTACATGGGGTAGAGTGATGCTTTGTCACAGCTATGTAAAAATGGTGAAAATAACAAAAGATATCAAGAGAGCAGTCTGTGCCAGTGAGAGTGCAGACTGCAGAAGCAACACAGCTTCTGGGGAAGACCCCTTTTCTGGCTCCAGACATCCAGGCACCTTCCCAACCAGAAGGGAGGTGGCTGCCTGGGAGGGCTCTGAATGCCAGAGTAGGTGAAGGAGACATCTTGTGTCCCATGTCCCTCAGAGACCAGTCTGTGCAGATGAGAACACGGACTGCTGAGACAACACATCTTCTGTGAAAGGCCCTGTTTCAGGCCTTCACCTTTAGCCAGGTGGCAGGTCTGAACACCAGACCTCTGTGCACATTTCCTGCAAGAGGAGAGCTTGCCTGCAGAGAGTACTCTGACCTCTGAGACTCAGGAGAGAACTGGACTCCCAGGACTACTGACAGAGGCTAAGAGAATCACAGGAGGAACAAGCTCCAACCAGAGACAATTATAACAACTAATATCAGAGATTACCAGATAACAAAAGGGAAACTTAAGAAACTTACCAACAGAAACCAGGACTACTCCCCATCATCAGAACCCAGCACTCCCACCTCAGCCAGTCCTGGATACCCCAACATATGCAAAGAGCAAGATACAGATTTAAAATAATATCTCATGATGCTGGTAGAGTACTTTAAGAAGGGCATTAATAAGTCACTTAACCCAAAGTTATCAAAAAAGACAAGGAGGTGTACATCATACACATCAAAGTTAAAATCTACCAAGATGAACTCTCAATTCTGAATATCTATGCTCTAAATACAAGGGTAGTCACATTGATTAAAGAAACTTTAGTAAAGCTCAAAGCACATATTGCACCTCACATAATAGTGGGAGACTTCAACACCCTACTCTCACTAATGGACAGATCTTGGAAACAGAAACTAAATAGAGATACATGGACACTAACAGAAGACATGAAACAAATTGATTTATTAGATGTCTTCAATATATTTTATGCTAAAACAAAAGGATGTATCTTGTTCTGAGTGTCACATGGTATCTCCTCCAAAATTGACGGTATAATTGGTCACAAAACAGGCATCAACAGATACAAAAATATTGAAATTATCCCATGCATCCTATCTGATCACCACAGACTAAGGCTGATCTTCAATAACAGCATAAATAATAGAAAACCAACATTCACGTGGAAACGGAACAACACTCTACTCAATGATTCCTTGGTCAAGGTTGAAATAAAGAAAGAAATTAAAGACTTTTTACAGTCTAATGAAAATGAAGCCACAACATACCCAAACTTATTGAACACAATGAAGGCGGTCCTAAGAGGAAAATACTTAGCCATGAGTGCCTCCAAAAAGAAACTAGAGAGAGCATATGCTCAGAGCCTGACAGCACACCCAGAAGCTCTAGAAATAAGGAAATAAATTCACCCAAGATAAATAGACAGCAGGAAAAAAAAATGAAAGTCATGTCTGAAATCAACCACGTAGAAACAAAAAGAACTATTCAAAGAATCAACCAAACCAGGAGCTGGTTCTTTGAGAAAAGCAACAAGATAGATAAACCCTCAGCCAGACTAACTAGAGGGCAGAAGGACAGTATCCTAATTAATAAAATCAGAAATGAAGCCGGGCTTGGTGGCGTACGCCTTTAATCCCAGCGCTCGGGAGGCAGAGGCAGGCGGATTTCTGAGTTCAAGGCCAGCCTGGTCTACAAAGTGAGTTCCAGGACAGCCAGGGCTATACAGAGAAACCCTGTCTCAAAAAACAAACAAACAAACAAAAAAAACAAAAAAAAAAGAAGAAATGAAAAGGAAGACATAACAACAGAACCTGAGGAAATCTAAAACATCATCTGATCCGACTACAAAAGGCTATACTCAACAAAATTGGAAAACCTGGATGAAATGGACAAATTTCTAGACAGATAACAGGTACCAAAGTCAAATCAGGATCAGATTAAGGATCTAAAAGTTCCATTTCTCCTAAAGTAATAGAAGCAGTCATTATTGGTCTCCCCCCCCACACACACACACACAAAGGCCAGGACAAGATGGGTTTAGTGCAGAGTTCTATCAGACCTTCAAAGAAGACCTAATTCCAATTCTCCTCAAACTATTCCACAAAATAGAAACAGAAGGTACTCTACCCAATTCATTCTATGAAGCCACAATTACTCTGAAATGTAAACAACACAAAGATCCAACAAGAGAACTTCATACCAATTTTGCTTATGAATATTAATGCAAAATATTTGTTCAGCAAATCCTCACACACAACAAAATGATCATCCAGCATGACCAAGTATGCTCCATCTCAGGGATGCAGGGATGGTTTAATATACGGAAATACATCAACATAATCCAATATATAAACAAACTCAAAGACAAGAACCACATGATCATCTCATTAGATGCTGAGAAAGCATTTGTCAAAATCCAACACACTTTCATGATAAAAGTCTTGGAAAGATCAGGAATTCAAGGCCCTAAACATTATAAAAGCAATCTTCATCAAACCAGTAGCCAACATCAAACAAAATGGAGAGGAACTCGAAGCAATCCCACTACAATCAGGGACTAGACAAGGCTGCCCACTTTCTCCCTACCTATTCAATATAGTACTTGAAGTCCTAGCTAAAGCAATTCGACAACAAGTGGAGATGAATGGGATAGAAATTGGAAAGGAAGAAGTCAAAATATCACTATTTGCAGATGATATGATAGTACATATAAGTGACGCCAAAAATTCCACTAGAGAACTCCTAAACCTGATAAACAGCTTTAGTGAAGTACCTGAATATAAAATTAACTCAAACCAATCAATGGCCTTTCTCTACACAAAGGATAAATGGATTGAGAAAGAAATTAGGAAAACAAACCCTTCACAATTGTCACAAATAATATAAAATACCTTGGTGTGACTCTAACTAAGTACCTTATAGATCTGTATGACATGAACTTCAAGTCTCTGAAGAAAGAAATTGAAGAAGAACTCAGAAGATTGAAAGAACCCCCATGATTAAGGATTGGCAGCATTAATATAGTCAAAATGGCTATCCAACCAAAAGCAATCTACAGATTCAATGTAATTCCTATCAAAATTTCAACTCAATTCTTCACAGTTAGAAAGGACAATTTGCAAATTCATCTAGAATAATAAAAAACCTAGAATAGCAAAAACTCTTCTTAACAATAAAAGAACCTCTGGTGGAATCACCATGCCTGACATTAAGCTGTACTACAGAGCAATTTTGGTAAAAAAAAACAAAAAAAAAAAAAAAAAAAAAAAAAAAAAAAAAAAAAAAAAAAAAAAAAAAAAAAAAAAAAAAAAAAAAAAAAAACTGCATGGTACTTGTACAGTGTCAGACAGGTAGATCAATGGAATAGAATTGAGGACCCAGAAATGAATCCACACACCTGTGGTCACTTGATCTTTGACAAGGGAGCTAAAACCATCTAGTGGAAAAAAATATAGTATTTTCAACAAATGGTACTGGCACAACTGACAGTTATCATGTAGAAGATTTCAAATTGATCCATTTTTATCTCATTGTACAAAGCTCAAGTCTAAGCAAATCAAAGAACTCCACATAAAACCAGAGACACTGAAATTAATAGAGGAGAAATTCGGAAAAGCCTAGAAGATATGGGCACAGGGGAAAAATTCCTAAACAGAACAGCAATGACTTGGGCTGTAAGATCAAGAATTGACAAATTGGACCTCATAAAATTGCAAGGCTTATGTAAGGCAAAAGACACTGTCAATAAGACAAAAAGGCCACCAACAGATTGGGAATGGATTTTTACCAATCCTAAATCAGATAGGGGACTAATATCCAATATAAACAAAGAGCTCAAAAAGCTGAACTCCAGAAATTCAAATAACCCCATTATAAAATGGGTACAGAGCTAAACAATGAATTATCAACTGAGGAATACTGAATGGCTGAGAAGCACCTGAAAAAATGCTCCACATCCATAATCATAAGGGAAATGCAAATTAAAACAACCTTGATATTCTACATCACACCAATCAGAATGGCTAAGATAAATAATTCAGGTGACAGCAGATGCTGGCTAGGATGTAGAGAAAGATGAACACTCCTTCATTGGTGGTGGGATTGCAAGCTTATACAACCACTCTGGAAGTCAATCTGGAAGTTCTTCAGAAAATTGGACATAGTACTACTGGAGGATCCAGCAATACTCCTCTTGGGCATATACCTAGAAGATTTTCCAACTGGTAACAAGAACACATGCTCTGCTATGTTCATAGCAGCCTTATTTATAATAAACAGAACCTGGAACATACCCAGATGTCCCTGAACAGAGGAATGGATACAGAAAATGGGGTACATTTACTCAATGGAGTACTACTCAGCTATTAAAAACAATGAATTTATGAAATTCTTGGGCAAATGGATATATCTGGAGGATATCATCCTTTGTGAGGTAACCCAATCACAAAAGAAGTCACTAGATATGTACTCACTGGTAAGTGGATATTAACCCAGAAACAGAATTCCCAAGATACAATTTGCAAAACACAAGAAAGTCAAGAAGAAGGGAGACCAATGTGTAGATACTTCATTCCTCCTGAGAATAGGGAACCAAATAACCATGAATGGAGTTACAGAGACATAGTTTGGAGCTAAGGTGAAAGGATGGACTAGCCAGAGACTACACCACCTGGGGATCCATCCCATAATCAGCCACCAAACCCAGCCTCTCTTGCATATGCCAGCAAGATGTTGCTATAGGGACCCTGATATAGCTGTCTCGTATGAGGCTAAGCCAGTGCCTAGCAAATACAGAAGTGGATGCTCACAGTCATCTATAGAATTGAACACAGGGCCCCCAGTGGAGGAGCTAGAGCAAGTACCCTAGGGGCTGAAGGGGTCTGCAACCCTATAAGAGGAACAATATGAACTAACAAGTACCCCCAGAGCTAGTGTCTCTAGCTGCATATGTAGCAGATGATACCCTAGTCATCATTGGGAAGAGAGGCCCCTAGATCTTGCAAACTATATTCCCCTGTTCAGGGGAATGTCCAGGCCAAGAAGGGGGAGTGGGTGTGTAGGGGATCAGGGTGCAGGGAGGGCATAGGGATCTTTCAGGATAGCATTTGAAATGTAAATAAGAAAATATCTAATAAATTAAAATTAAAAAAAGAAAATTATTAGCTCACAAGAAGATTACTGTATTCAAGTCAGAAAAAAATTATACTAAAATAAAATATAACAAAGTAAAAAACAAACAAACAAACAAAAAATATGTCTCCATTTAGCCTCACACATAGATTTTTTTTTTTTTTTTGGCTTTTTGGCTTTTTGGCTTTTTGGCTTTTTGGCTTTTTGGCTTTTTGGCTTTTTGAGACAGGGGTTTCGGTTTCTCTGTGTAGCCCTGGCTGTCCTAGAACTCACTTCGAAGACCAGACTGGCCTCTAACTCAGAAATCTACCTGCCTCTGCCTCCCAAGTGCTGGGATTAAAGGCATGCACCACCACCACCACCTGGCCTCACACATAGATTCTTTATTTCTCACTTGTCCTTAATTTAGTGATGTATTAATATTAAGCTTCATTTAATATATGTATGTGCTAATATGCATAAAATCCAGTCCAATTCCAAATTTATTATACTTAAAACTTTAGAATTACTATTTACCTCCAATCTCACAAAGTAAAATGTCTCTTATAGTATAGCATTCCTCTCTATCTTACACAATTCCAGTTTATCACAATTAATATTTAAACAATTGCAGCATAAGTCATTAGCATTCCAACTAATACTGTAGACAAGATCCTCCTTTAAAATGACCTGAAGGGGTAATGCAGATCTAAAATCTCATCTATAAAACACTTGTTGCAGCTATTCCATAAGTATGCTTTATCTTAATCATCTTTCTCAGAAAGACTAGTAGCTGCATATACTGGTGTTGCTAAAAAATAACCATAAGTGCATGATTTTTAAAAGAATAAAAAAGGAAAATTAGCAAGATAGCATAAATCTTGGTGGGACTGTAAACAGGGTGTTTTCTTACAATAATCTATTGTGCCATTATTGTCCTTCATAACTGTCTTGAATTATGGATAACAAGTGGAGTCTTTACCTTCTCACACTTATTAGTATTCAATCATTTGATGCAACTTGCTTCTGCAAAAAGACTATAACTTTAGGTGATATCACTTCTATAGGTCATGGTCAAGTCATGGAGTGAAAATCAGCTTTAAAATGTAAGTAAGCAACACTTTGATAAAACAAGAAAAACAACTTTTTTCCCCCCTGAGGAATATATTTGGATAGAGCCGTGCACCATGCATGCCGTTTTCTAAGATGACTAGTCTTCTGTGATTATGGATTATAATGTACGTAAAGCAGTTTTCTTTTCAGTCTCATTTTTCAACAGTACACTTTAAAACAGAATGAAGCATTTAATGGTATTTCTTCAGTCAATAAATATTTATGGAATGGCTATTATGCCAAGCACAATGATGGGCACTAAGAACACAGCCATAAACATTCTGCACTTGAAAGAATAAAATCATCCCCTTTATTCCCGCCAGATGGAGACTTATCCTTGACTTAGAATTTAGTCATTATAAACACTGTTTTCAAAGCTTCAGCTGCATCATTCTGTAGTTAAAGGAAAGGAAATAAAGAAGTGTATGGCTCAGCAAGCATGTTTTTTTTTTTTTTCTTATTCTCAATTGACTAAAAAAAATAATTGGAAGGGAGATGGGTATAAAGGAAATGAGAAAAATTAAGAATCAATAGTTTTCTATATAATATAATGACTTGGCATCTATATGAGAGAAGTCATGAAAATTATGTGATAGTTAATAGATTGAGACTACAATTGGTTTCAAAATTAATAAATGAAAATTTTTTCTTTGGATGGTTTTATTAAGGAAAAATTACATATAGTAGGTTTCACTATTTTAAGTGTGAAATTTAATGAGCTTTAACAAATGATTATAGTCATGTCACAACCACCAAATTTATAAGTAGAATGTTTCCTTAACTGCCTGTGGCCACACTAACTAGATTCCTAAGTGGGAGGCCAGAGTTGTAAAGGAGAGAAGGCAAGAGAAGTTAAAGAGACCAAGACAAATTTCTTTATTTCTTTCTTTCTTTTTTTTTTTTTTTTTTTTTTTTGACAGGGTTTCTCTGTGTAGCCCTGGCTGTCCTGGAACTCACTTTGTAGACCAGGCTGGCCTTGAACTCAGAAATCTGCCTGCCTCTGCCTCCCAAGTGCTGATCATGGACCAATGTTTACTGAGTCTGTGCTTATAAAGAGGGGAGGCCCATCTCCTGCCATGGCAGGCTTCTTGATGCTTTGTTGTTAAGTTGTTAACACTAGTCTGTTAGAGATGTTAGCATTAGGTTGCCAAGTACAGAGGTCATTGGCTATCTCAGGAAGACAGTTTCAGCTTCTCAGCTGTAGTGGCAGAGTCTTAGAGAAGAGCAGCAGCAGGTGGCAGAACAATAGAACCATCTAGGTCAGAAGGCTCCACCCCAGGTGGTCTCATTCTCAGTGGCAGCAAGATCTGAGCCAGCCTACTCAAGACTAGGGGAGGCTACATGTTTCTATCAATTTTTCGACAGATTTTATTGTATTCCTTTGCATTATACCTTATCAGTAGTTTACTGATCTGATCCTGTAAATATGATTTTATTCTCTTACGATTTGAAGTTAATACAATTATATAACATGTAATATATTTTTTTCTCTTAGTTTTGAGGTTTCCCAACAAAGGGAGATATAAATATTCAAAGGTTCTTTGTTCACATGTATTGTAAGCTAGAAACAATGAAAATACTCATTGGTTATTCAAAGAAAAATGATCTGTACTTCAAGCTTATGATAGAATACTACGCAGCAATAAAATATAACATTCTATTAAAAGCTAAGAAGATTCAATTTTGTATATATGACAAATTATCTTTTTCTTTATAAAATATAATGAATTTTAAAGGTGCAAATGTTCAATATTTTTATGCATTATATGCTTAAACAAGGTCTTAGGTTCTGAAAAGACAAAAATGAAAAATGGAAAATAGTCATAATTTTCTTCTTAAAATGGGCCTTTTGCTCTTGCTGTTTTTATACTCATGGTATATGTGTAAACAATCTAATCTCTTTTATGAATTAATTAATCTATACGAGATTCTGAAACAAAACAGTTTTTCTTTGCTTGGGAGCTAGTAAATCATTATAGGGACTCTATTCATTTGTAACAGCATCTTAAACATATATATTTAACTGACTTATAAAACTCTAGCTTAGGATGATTTTATCATGATTGTGCTAATTTTATAGACATTTGCAAAAGTTCAAAGCATCCCCAATATTGCATATATAAACTATGTGCCCATGTTTCTCCATTAACATCTTTTTTTTCCAAGTTTTATTAGATATTTTCTTCATTTACATTTCAAGTGTTATCCAGAAAGTTCCCTATACCCTCCCCCCTTCCGGCCCTGCTCCCCTACCCAGCCGCTCCCACATCTTGGCCCTGGCGTTCCCCTGTACTGGGGCATATAAAGTCTGCATGACCAAGGGGCCTCTCTTCCCAATGATGGCCAACTAGGCCATCCTCTTCTATATATGCAACTAGAGACATGAGCTCAGGGGGTACTAGTTAGTTCATTATATTTGTTTAATCCATTACTTTTCACTAATGAAAAACTCTGTAGATTCATATCAATTGTTGTGTACATATTTCCTGGGAATTGAAATGTTCCCTCCAAAGAGGGAGTCTTCTTAGGACTCAGGAAGTAGAGGAAACATAAAAGACTCAGGAATTAATAGAACAAGTATAAAAAAGCTCCTGACTTTACAAGAACTACAAAGCCCAACCAGAAGGTTGGATACTCAGTAACAATTATTAGAGAGAAAATTATTTTATTCACTTGTTTTAGGGTTGTTGATGTTGTTGTTATTAGTTGTTTTATTTTTAATTTTTTTAACTGGCTGAACTCTGACTGAAGGTGCTTCCTTTAAACTGTGCAAGGAATTCCAGAGATGCATCTTGTGGAAATCACCACATCTTCTAGCATATTTGATTAGGCTGTCTTCAAGTCGCTCATATTCTGGTCACTTCTTACCTATTTTATAGTAAGTAACTGAAATAAACTCACTCATTCAATAAACTACACTTTGATGGAATAATTATTTTAATAGCCATTGGTACTCTGTGTAAAGATGTTTGTTTACTATTGCCTTGAAAATTAAAATTATATCACAAAAAGCAAAATTATTTACCTAAAAATTCATAGTATGCTATAAGTTTATTCCTTTTGCCCTCATTCCTCAACTGTTGGCACCTATTAATTTTTCATTATGTCTATAGTTTTATGTTGCTAGGTATTATATGAAAGTAGCATTTTCACATTGGTGTAAAAGTTAAATAAAAGCATTCTTTTACTTAACAACAGCACTTTTAATAATCTCTGATAACTTTAAAGGCTTAATAGCCCATTTACTAATTCTGAAACTTGCATAAATATATGTACATATGTATATTGCAAAGATCTCATAATTTACTATCCAAAGAGGTACATATTTAAATTAGATATTGAAAATTTTGTACAATCATTAATAAAGCTGTTAAGATTATGTAAAGATTTTTATAATAATATTAAATTCCTCTTTACCCACTTCTTTGCCAATTTTTTATGTTTTGAGTCTATTACATTAAAGATCTTTTATTAGCTGTGTAATTATAATATAATTTTAATTATTTATACACAGATATTTCTGTATGTGTGTGCTTGTGTGTGTGTTTGTGTGTGTGTGTGTGTGTGTGTGTGCACATGTGTATTTAAGTTCTGAACACAGGTTTTCAACTGTGAGCATGTAGGTCAAAAGTCAATTTGCTGCAGTTAATTATCTCCTTCAACCATGTTGTTTATGGTGATAATCATGTATTCTTGCTTGGAAGTAAATGCCTTTACATGTTGAACTGTCTTACTCATTCATATTCTAATTGACTCAATATGCAGTTCTGTAATGACATGATGGTGAATATATTTTTCATTAGTCTTTCAGTATCTTAAAGTTTTCTTTGATTTTGGCAGGTTGATTACTGTATAATAGTATAATTTTGCTTGGATAAAATAATACGATTATTTTTCTTCTACTTGTATTGTCCTTAGTTTCTAGGTTTTGTTGATAGCATCAAGGAAGAACAGAGGTTTATATTTGTGTTCTCATGAGCCAATTTTTTGTGGGAGCTAGTTAGATAAAATCCTATCAGTAAATAAATGTTTGGTAGTTGTTGCTATAGAGAACTGTGATTGTATATATGTGAAGAAATGTTAGCCTGGCAATTAGTACATAGTTGATTTAAAAGAATAACCAACTGAAAACTCACTGAGATTATGATTTGAAAAGAGACAAGGAAACAAGGTAAGTGGAAGCACCAATAATGTTGATTCAAAAATTTCTTCTTTAGGTTCAGTGTTAAAGATTATTTTTAAAGTTTTATAAGTGGTGTGTGCGTGCATGCGTGGTGTGTGTGTGTGTTTGTGTATGTGTGTGTGTGTGTGTGTGTGTGTGTGTGTGTGTGTGTGTGTGTTTGTGTCTCAGGGTATGAATATGTGCATGTAAGCGAAGGTGCTCCAGAAACCTTAAGATGTTCTTGGTTCTGGTATTACAGGTAATTGAGAGTTGTCGAAAGTGCTAGATATTAATTCCAGGTTCTTAGCAAGAGCACTGTCTACTATTAGTTACAAGCTCCTATTTTTCATTTTTATAACTACCCACTAAATTTAACTATTTTGTACCTGTTTCATGGTTAAGAAATACAAGATCAAATGAATAATACCTTATTTTTAAATTCCTCCTTATCAACCTATTAGTAAGTAATTGGATGAGGATTTACCACATGGCTGTCAAAGGGAAAAATTTAACTTATTTATTTCTATTATTCAACTTTGTCCCAGGTTAAAATATATGAAATGGTTTATGAGTACAATATTTGTTTAATATTCTGTTATGTGATGAATTATGTTTTGCAAAAATTCATTTGTAGAAACTCAATAGGCTAAAGCTAAGATTATGATCATATTTGAAGGTAACTCCTTTAATCATGTTATTAAGTCATAGGAGACTTCAAAGTTTGACTTAATCCAATTTTATTGGTCCTTCATTATGAGAAGAATATTAGACATACAAATAAATATCAGCAGAATATGTAGAGAGACAAGAAATCAAATAAGCCTATAGAGACATGACAACTATTTTTAATTCTAGAGAGGACTACACATGAGAAACAGCCCTTTTGACATATTGATCTCTAATGACTAGAACTATGAAACATATTTCTTTGGTATTCGAGCCATCAAGTCAATGGTATTTTGTCCAAAATTCGTCTGTATAACTCCTTCAGTTCTAAAATGTTGTTTCTTCATTTTATATGTATTTTTGACCATATTATTTTATATCATTACAGAGAATTTGCTTGAGAATATTTGTTTCACACTAAAGATGCTTTTAACATTCTCATTGTCATCATGACAATTGTTCACAAGTATATGGATTTTTAGTGTATGTATGCATCTTTTCTAGCTCTTTTCAAATAAAGTATGATTTAATTGTCTTTCAACACTCACTGACAATTTTCTTGAGCAATTCTTTGTTATGTGTGTGTGTGTGTGTGTGTGTGTGTGTGTTTATCAGAGTGTGTTTAAGTATGTGAGTATTTGTGCATAGTCATATTAAAGTCAAAACTGTACACTACATTTCTTCCTCATTCACTCATTTTATTTTTTTATTAGATATTTTCTTTATTTACATTTCAAATGTTAGCCCCTTTCCTGGTTCCCCCTCCAAATAACACCCTCCCCCTATTACCTCCCCCCTCCCCCTGCTCTACTTTTTTAAGGAGTCTCTTTCACTTATCCTAAAACTTTGCAAACTTTGTTAGACTATCAGGCAAATAAGCTCTAGGTCTGCTCCAGTCTCTGTCCATTAGCACTGCACTTGTACTTCCTCATGGTGCACTTCTTATTTTTACATATGTAATGGGGATCTGAAATCATGTCCTTATGTTTGTACGTCAAATATTTTTATGGACTGAGGAATCACCCAAGCCCTTATCTTTTTTTTTTTTACTTTTTATTAGATATTTTCTTCATTTACATTTCAAATGTTATCCCGAAAGTACCATAAACCCTCCCACACCCCCCACCATGCTCCCCTACCCACCCACTCCCACATCTTGGCCCTGGCGTTCCCCTGTACTGGGACATATAAAGTTTGCGTGACCAAGGGGCCTCTCTTCCCAATGATGGCCAACTAGGCCATCTTCTGCTATATATGCAGCTAGAGACATGAGCTCTGGGGGGTACTAGTTAGTTCATATTGTTCTTCCACCTATAGGGGTGGAGACCCCTTTAGCTCCTTGGGTACTTTCTCTAGATCCTCCCTTGGAAACCCTGTGTTCCATCTAATAGCTGACTGTGAGCAACCACTTCTGTGTTTGCCAGGCACTGGTATAGCCTCCCATGAGACAGCTATATCAGGGTCCTTTGAGCACTATCTTGCTGGCATATGCAATAGTGTCTGTGCTTGGTAGCTGATTATGGGATGGAGCCCCAGCTGCAGCAGTCACTGGTTGGTCCATCTTTTTGTTTCAGCTCCACACTTGATCTCTGTAACTCCTTCAATGTGTGCTTTGTTCTTAATTCTAGGAAGGGCCAAGGTGTCCACACTTTGATCTTCATTCTTCTTGAGTTTCATGTGTTTAGAAAATTGTATCTTGAGAAAGTGGGAAATATCCTCGAAGATATGGGCACCGGGGAAAAATTCTTGAATAGAACAGCAAAGGCTTGTGCTATAAGATCAAGAATTGACAAATGGGACCTCATAAAGTTGCAAAGCTTCTGTAAGACAAAAGATACTGTGAATAAGACAAAAGGGCCACCAACAGATTGGGAAAGGAACTTTACCAATACTAAATCAGATAGGGGACTGATATCCAATATATATAAAGAACTCAAGAAGGTGGACACCAGACAATCAAATATCCCAATTAAAAAGTGGGGCACAGTGCTAAACAAAAAATTCTCAACTGAGTAATACCAAATGGCTGAGAAGCACCTGAAAAAAATGTACATCTTTAATCATCAGGGAAATGCAAATCAAAACAACCCTGAGATTCCACCTCACACAAGTAAGAATGGCTAAGATAAAAAATTCAGGTGACAGCAGATGCTGGCTAGGATGTGGAGAAAGAGGAACACTCCTCCATTGCTGGTGGGATTGCAAGCTTGTACAACCACTCTGGAAGTCAGTCTGGTAGTTCCTCAGAAAATTGGACATAGTCTACTGGAAGATCCTGCAATACCTCTCCTGGGCATATATCCAGAAGATGTTCCATCTGGTAATAAGGACACATGTTCCACTATGTTCATAGCAGCCTTATTCATAATAGCCAGAAGCTGGAAAGAAACCAGATGTCCCTCAACAGAGGAATGGATACAGAAAATTTGGTACATTTACACAATGGAGTACTACTCAGCTATTAAAACAAATGAATTTATGAAATTCCTAGGCAAATGGAAGGATCTGGAGGGTATCATCCTGAATGAGGTAACCCAATCACAAAAGAACTCACATAACATGTACTCTCTGATAAGTGGATATTAGCCCAGAAACCTAGATTACCCAAGCTCTTATCTTAAACTTTATAATATTATTAACAATCATTCTTTATTATAATTGCTTAATCATTCATTGTTCAAAAAATATTTAGATCTCAGACCTTGGGAGGAATATTTGATGAGATGCCAAAGCTTCCTATGTACAACACCAACATTTTTACAGCATAATGGAAAATTATATTTTAGTATGCCCTCAACATTTTGAATTAAGTTTAGAAATGTACATTGATCAATGGTTTTTCTTATATTTTTAGAGAATGTACCTCATTTTAGGCTTATATTTTAATAGTTTGCCTTTCCCCCTATGAAGCTTCTCTGAAAACCTGCATATGCAATTTATTTTTTCTGATGTGTTCTTTAAGATCTCATTTGCAAAGCATTGCTAATCAGATGTTCACTCTGCTCAAACATTACTTTCTACTACATGCTAAGGATATGCCCTCAGTGAATCCCCTTGTAATACCTACTTACTTCAGTTAGTTTAGAGCAATCAATATTAATATTTGTTTCAGTGATTGACTTTTTTTTCCTTTTTTTCAATTTTTATTAGATATTTTCTTCATTTACATTTCAAATGTTATCCCCAAAGTCCCCTAAACCCTCCCCCATAACCTGCCCGGCTCCTCTACCCACCCACTCCCACATCTTGGCCCTGGTGTTCCCCTGTACTGGGGCATATAAAGTTTGCATGACCAAGGGGCCTCTCTTCCCAATGATGACCAATTAGGCCATCTTCTGCAAGATATGCAGCTAGAGACATGAGCTCTGGGGGTACTAGTTAGTTCATATTGTTCTTCCACCAATAGGGGTGGAGACCCCTTCAGCTCCTTGGGTACTTTCTCTAGATCCTCCCTTGGGAACCCTGTGTTCCATCTAATAGCTGACTGTGAGCATCCACTTCTGTGTTTGCCAGGCACTGGTATAGCCTCCCATGAGACATCTATATCAGAGCCCTTTCAGCACTATCTTGATGGTGTCTGCATTTTCCATTGAAATCTGATTTTATTCTAGCACTTCAAATTAGACAATGCACTTCTATTCTGATATGACTCACCTCATACTTCAAATTTAAAATAGTATTTTTGGAAGGAAATCTCTACCAGTTAAACAAGATTAAAATTGTTCAGAACAGTTTAAAGAGTATCTTGGTAACAAATTAGGAAATAAATTTGGAGAACTAGACACTAACCTGATTTGGGTAAACCTGGTAAATTTCAAGGAATGTGGATACTTTGAATATACTCTAAGAAATAGAACAAGAAAATTAGACATATACCTTTTGTTAAATTTTAATTGTTTTTATTTTTGAGATTACAATGTGATTACAGCATTTGTTTCTTTCCTTTCATTCCTCAAATACATCTCATATACTCTCCTTGCTTTAAGTTTGTGGCCTCCTTTTTTTAAAAATTAATTTTTATTTAATGGATAGAAGTATATTTATGTATGTATATTTTCTGAACTATAATCTGCTGAGTTGTATAACATGTTATATGTTTGTTTTCAGGGAGGACACTGTTAAAAGAGGTCTGTGCTAGCACTGATAGATAGGGAATTGAAGATACATAAATAAGAAAAAAGATGGAAGAAAAGACTTGATTAAGGACTGGAGAGATTGTTCGACGGTAAAGCATGCTTACTGTTCTTGCAGAAGACCATTGTTCATTTCACAGAACCTCAGCAGATGGCTCACCATAGTCTGTAACTGCAGCTTCAGGGGCTCTAAAACACTCTTGTGGCTTTTGTGGTCACCTGCGAATACTGACACACAGACACATATATTAGCACATAAAGACACATACATATAATCAAAAATAAAATCTGTTTTCAAGCTTGAAGATGAAAATCATTTCTTTTATTCTTTATTTTTGTGTTATAAGTACCCATTATTATAGTGAAATATATGTGAGTTTCAAATTCCACAAGACAAAAATGTCCATAAGAGGAAATATAAATAGAATTGATATTATTTCTTTTGTTATTTCAATAGATATATTTTTTCTCCAGCCCATGTTTAAATTTGTCATAATAAAAAGTACTTTTGAGAAGAAATAAAAGAATTTTGAGAAGACAATGTATCTATTTCCATACCCTGTCAATTATCATCTCATTTAACCTAAAAAATTATGAATATCTTCCTGTATATATATTTCCATAAAATAAAAAGTATGTAATGTATTATATTTGATGCTAGTGATGTATTTTAATATCCTATGTGTTGTTAGATGTTTGTATCCTTAACAAGTGGCCATTATAACTGACAGACAAAAAACAAACAAAGAAACAAACAAACAGAACAAAAAATTTTTAAAAAACAAACAAAATAAAACAAGAAACCAGGCATTTCATCATATTTATTTTATTCTCTTTGTGCATTTCATGTTTCTTTGTACTTTTTAACTTTTAATATATAATATTTCTAAAGATCATATACAGAAAAATATCTTTTGAACATTACATGAAAGTTTATAATGAATCCCATGTTAGCTAATTATAATCCTAGTTTCACTTCAGAGCCAAAACTAGGAGCAAGGAAGACATTTCCTTCTTTTATATTATTAGAAAACCTTTTTGGATCTTGATCAACTCAAGTTCTCTTATTTCCTCTTATTCATGTGGTTGATGAAAACTCCATGTTAACTATTCCATTTTTTAAGTGAGAAAATGTCAGTTTTCTCTTCTGCTTGGAACAACAGGTATTATTTTAATTATACTTTCATTAGCTTATGTGTACTTATATTGAGAAATAAGAACTAATACATTTTATATAAGATGTTAATCCTTTTGAATAATACAAAATTCCAAACTAGATAGAAAAAGATGTCAAAATCTTAATTACTTGACAATGTATTTGTTTTATAACTAGATCTATGTGCTTGCTTTAAAATTTTAAGCTATGTTTTCATTATATACAGTGAAGAAAACAGGTAAAATTTTCTTTGCATTATTCTGAAGTTCTAGTGGATGGAGCAATGGAACATTATACACAAATATGATTCCAACTTGATGAGAATACTCATTGAATATAAATAAGGTGCTGTGATAGCATATAATTTGCTGATCAGTTTTAATACTTCTTGTTCTACAGTCGAGATAATGTAATACATAATGTAATTATTAAGGGCAACAAGAAGTAATCACTTGGCAATAGTCATTTATGCAGATGCCCCATACCATCTTTTTTTTTTTTTTTTTTTTTTTTAACCGTTTCATTTCAAGAATCTATTCCAATGGAAGGCAAGAAATTAAGTTAAATGACTATGGAATTACATTGCAATTCCATGACAGTCTACCATAAGGCATGCCTTCTTCTTTACTGTCTGAAACTTTCTGAATAATCATAGTCTACTACATGAGGTCTGAGGTTTTCTACAAGTAAGGCAAATGAAACATATTATCTATACATTTATAGTAACAAGGGAATGTGATTCAATCCTTGTTTTCTATCATCCCTAAAGTTATCATTTTCATGGAACATTCAAGAATTTATTTACTTGGTAAAGAATTAAGTTTCCCTTTACTTAGAGAACTGCTTAGAGTGAGTATACCTGTTTTTCCAAAAGTCTGCAAAGTTGACATGTCTTCTCATGTCAAAACCTGTATGAAATGATGTCTGAGTCCATGTTTCCTAAGCTGTTTCCCTTTACAACAGATTTTCTAGCATCTGTACAATGGAGACATTTTCTCCAGATCTCTCATGAGAATGCAAGAAATGTATCAAGTAAGCTTTCTGATTTCCAATAAGACTAAAAAGCTGTTGTAGACTTGAATACAAGGAGCCAATGTCACTTCTATGTTTTCACAGTCCAAATCTTTTTGTACCTTTCTTCAGAAATTGTAGATTCTTGGCTTCAGATAACTATCACTGCTGCAATATCTTTGAATCAACTCTGGATATCAGTAAAGTCTTTTGTACCCAAAGGAGCTTTCAGTGCCACAAATTCCCATGAGTTTAGATAAGTTATCATTCCCATAGCAGACAAACATCCTATGTCTAGAAGCATGGTTAAGCAAAGATACCTATAGATTAATACCATACAAGCTTGCAAGCTTTCTTGCTATATACAGATTTCTTTCCAACAGTAATCTCTATTTAGTTTCTGCCTTTAGTTTATATACATTATGTCTTTAATACAGGGATATAACAATGAAATTTTTTTCTCTTTTATTTGTCCACTTTATTTTGAAAATCACAGCAAACCTAATCCTCAAAACAACAGTTTATGTAAGTACATCCACTCAATTTTCTTCATGAAGATTTCTTCTGAAAATCCACATTTCAAGAGAGTGACTATGTTCCCATTTATCAAAGTTACTACCATATACAGAAAATTCCAAGGGGCTATGCTGATCTTTTTTTTTTTTTTTTTGCGGTAAATCTTTGTTTTTATTAGATATTTTCTTAATTTACATTTTAAATGCTATCCCAAAAGTTCCCTCCCCCCACCCGCCACCCTGTTCCCCTGCCCACCCACTCCCACTTCTTGGCCCTGGCATTCCCCTGTATTGGGGAATATAAAGATTGCATTACCAAGGGGCCTCTCCTCCCTATGATGGCTGACTAGGCCATCTTCTGCTACATGTGGAGCTAGAGACATGAGTTCTGGGGGTTCTGGTTAGTTCATATTGTTCTTCCTCTTCTAGGGTTGCAGAACCCTTCAGCTCCTGGGGTTCTATCTCTAGCTTCTCCATTGTGGGACCTGTGTTCCCTCATATAGATGACTGTGAGCATCCACTTCTGTATGAGACAGCTATATCAGGGTCCCGTAAGTAGACACTTGCTGTCCTATGCAATAGTGTCTGAGTTTAGTGACTGATTATGGGATGGATCCGCCCTGGTGGGGTAGTCTCTGTATGGTCCATCCTTTCATCTTAGCTCTAAATTTTGTCTCTGTAACTCCTTTCATGCGTATTTTGTTTCCTCTTCAAAGGAGGAATGAAGTATCCATATGCTGGTCTTCCTTCTTGATTTTCTAGTGTTTTGCAATTTGTATCTTGGGTATTATAAGTTTCTGGGCTAATATCCATTTATCAGTGAGCACATATCCAATGACTTCTTTTGTGATTGCGTTACCTCACTAAAGATTATATCCTCCAGATACATCCATTTGCCCAAGAATTTCATAAATTCATTTTTTAATAGCAGAATAGTACTCCATTGTGTAAATGTACCACATTTTATGTATCCATTCCGCTGTTGAGGGACATCTGGGTTCTTTCCAACTTCTGGCTATTATAAATAAGGCTGCTATAAACATAGTGGAACCTGTGTCCTTTTTACCAGTTGGAACATCTTCTGGGTATATGCCCAGGAGAGGTATTGCAGGATCTTTCAGTAGTACTATGTCCAGTTTTCTGAGAAAACGCCAGACTGACTTCCAGAGTGGTTGTACAAGCTTGCAATCCCACAAGCAATGGAGGAGTGTTCTTCTTTCTCCATATTCTCTCCAGCATCTGCTGTCACCTGAATTTTTGATCTTAGCCATTCTGACTGGTGTGAGGTGGAATCTCAGTGTTGTTTTAATTTGCATTTCCTTGATGATTAGGGATGTTGAACATTTTTTCGGATGTTTCTCAGCCATTCGGAATTCCTCAGTTGAGAATTCTTTGTTTAGCTCTGTACCCCATTTTTTAATTGGGTTATTCGTTTTTCTGGAGTCCAGCTTCTTTAGTTCTTTGTAGATGTTGGATATTAGTCCCCTATCAGATTTAGGATTGGTAAAAATTCTTTCCCAATCTATTGGTGGCCTTTTTGTCTTGCTGACAGTGTCTTTTGCTTTACAGAAGCTTTGCAATTTTATAAGGTCCTATTTGTCAATTCTTGATCTTACCGCACAGGCCATTGCTGTTCTGTTTAGGAATCTTTCCCCTGTGCCCATATCTTCCAGGGTTTTCTCCACTTTCTCCTCTATAAATTTCAGTGATTCTGGTTTTATGTGGAGGTCTTTGATCCACTTAGACTTAAGCTTTGTACAAAGAGATAAGAATGGATCAATTCGCATTCTTTTACATGCTAACAGCCAGTTGTGCCAGCACCATTTGTTGAAAATACTGTCCTTTTGCCACTGGATGGTTTTAGCTCCATTGTCAAAGATCAAGTGACCATAGGTGTGTGGATTCATTTCTGGGTCTTCAATTCTATTCTATTGGAATAGATCTTTCCATCTTCTGAGATCTTCTTCAATTTCTTTCTTCAGAGGCTTGAAGTTCGTGTCATAAAGATCTTTCACTTCCTTCGTTAGAGTCACACCAAGGCATTTTATAGTATTGGTGACTATTGTGAAGGGTGTTGTTTCCCTAATTTCTTTCTCAGCCCTTTTATCCTTTGTGTAGAGAAAGGCCATTGATTTGTTTGAATTAATTTTATATCCAGCTACTGCACTGAAGCTGTTTATCAGGTTTAGGAGTTCTCTGGTGGAATTTTTAGGGTCCCGAATATATACTATCATACCATCTGCAAACAGTGATGTTTTAACTTCTTCCTTTCCAATTTGTATCCCTTGATCTCCTTTTGTTGTCGAATTGCTTTGGCTAGGACTTCAAGTACTAAGTTGAATAGGTAGGGTGAAAGTGGGCAGCCTTTTGTAGTCCTTGATTTTAATGGGATTTATGCTGAACTTTTTATACATGTTCACTAATTATCACAGCTTTTGTCTCAAAGTAGGGTTGATTTTTTTTTTTTTTTATAGCTCTTCAATGAAGGACTGGGTGAATTTCCATCACTATAGTGACATTAACTCTTTTCTTCCTTTTCTGTTCAGTGCAACTTGCCTTATCATCATTATGGACATAATTGAAGATTTTAATTTTTTTTGGAATTTCATGATATCCAAGAAAATTCTAGAGTGAATTAATAATAGTTTTAGTTATTTGCGTTTTTCTGTTTTATGCAACTTTTACTCTTCCTATGGAGTCATAACTGTCTGAAATTTCAGTTTTCTTTTGGTACCGGTATTTTTCCATATCAGCTTATAATTATGTTATAGTTTTCATATCTATCTTACAAAACCTGAAGAAATATAAGATACAGTTTTTCAAAACCTTTGCACACTTTTGTGATTATATTTTCCCTGGTCTTATATCATCACCTGGAATGCCTGATAATGTGGGACTTTCCTTTAAATGTTCCTTTTCACACCTTATTTGCTGCTTTCTTAGAGTAAATGTCAATAGTTTTCTAGGTCAGAGCTTCCACTGAAAGTCACTGGAATACTTTCTGAGTTCATTCATCTTGCATCATATTGAAATTTATCCACCTAGACTATACTTATGGGAAATGAACATCTGAAATATACCTCAATACATCTATTCTCAAATGTAATAGCACTCAGGTCTGTGTAAACTCCATATTCTACCTTCTCTTTAGCATTACAAACAAATCTCTGTAATCTCTGGTAATCCCAGCATTATCCTTTTCTTTTTCTTTTTTATGATCTTGTGTAAACTGTTAAAGCTATTTGTATTCTGACATGAATCATCAAGAAAACATAATACAAGCATCGGGGCTTGTAAGACATGAGCACTTTATGTATATACATTTTAAAGGGTATTTAAAACACTCTTTCAGATATTTTCTCAAATATTTAAAAATATCTGACTGAGACTGACCTACACAGGATTAATAATGTAGCATAGGCATCCTACAGCTTTTGAGCTCATGTAGGAACTTCTATATGTTTAAATGATGGAAATGCTGATAAATATCTTTTAAAAAATTCTTTAAATGTTTTAAAACTTTCTAATATAATTTTAAATTTATTATTATTATTATTTATTATTTATTATATGCATTCACTTTGCATCCTGATCACTTCTGCCCTCCTGGTCATCTCCTCTCACAATCCTTTTCCCATCCCCCTCGCTTCTCCTTTGACCAGGTGAGGTCCCTCTGGGTATCCACCCACCCTAGCACATCAAGTCTTTGTGAGGCTGAGCACATCCTCTCCTACAAGGCCAGACAAAGCAGCCCAGGTAAATGAATATATTCCACATACAGGCATCAACTTTAGGAACAGTATCTGCTCCAGTTGTTCAGGACCCACATGAAAACCAAGCTGCATATCTGCTATATCTGTGCAGGGAGGCCTAGTTCCAAGCCATGGTTGGTAGTCCAGATTCTGAGAGCCACAAAGGTCCAGATTAGTTGACTCTGTTGTTCTTCTTTTATAGTTCCTATCCCCTTCCCCTTCATGGCCTGCAATTCTTCCTCCTATTCTTTCATAAGAATCCCTAACCTCCACCCACTGTTTGGCTGTGGATGTTTGTATCAGTCTGAGTCTACTGAGGACAGCCATGCAAACTCCTACTCCTGTCTTCAAGTATAACAGACTATCATTAATAGTGGCAGGACCTCATTACAAGAACATGTTTAAAGGTAAAATATTTGAAAGAAATATTGATCTAATATTAAGCTCCTAATGAATATTCTGTTATATATTTTCTACAATCACAAGCTAAAGAAATTATCTTTGATATAGTATAGACATTTCATCATCAATAGTTACTTTACCTTTATTTCAATATTCTATTAGTAACTGTCATTTATCCAGAAAGTATCCAGTTCTGAATGATACATTTATTCAGTGACCAGCTGCTACTTTCTTTGTCTTTCCTTCATTTTTCTAACTTTGGTGGTTTTCAATATGGTAAGCAAATTATTTTGTTTGCTTTTTCTGATGGTACCTCCCAATATGTTTTAATTACCCCCATCCTTATAAAAATATTACTGGTAGAATTTAATATGCATATAAGTATAAAAGTTTTATTCAATATGGTGCTGGTAGTGGTAAATGATGATTCAATTAGAGCATTAGTATCTCTTTAGATGTATACATTGTACAAATGTAAATTCAACCTTTGTAACTAAAAATCATCTTTGATAGTCTCTGCTGGTAGATAATTATTACCTTCAAGGGTAGAAGCAAGAAAAAAAAGTCTTCGAGAAGCATGTACTATACAATATTTGTGAGATAGGACATTTCAAACATCAGTAAATTATGTTCATCACACTTCCAGTATACATACTTTTTATTCATAGCATATTTTATATTACTTTTCTTTAAGTATTTAATGAGTTGTTAATTAAGGCATTGTTTTTTATTTATTTTTATTTTTTTCCAATTTTTATTAGATATTTTCTTCATTTACATTTCAAGAGTTATCCAGTAAGTTCCCTAGACCCTCCCCCATCCCTGCCCTGCTCCCCTACCCACCCACTCCCACATCTTGGCACTGGCATTCCCCTGTACTGGGGCATATAAAGGCTGCATGACCAAGGGGCTTCTCTTTCCAATGATGGCCAACTAGGCCATCTTCTGCTATATATACAGTTAGAGACACGAGCTCTGGGGGTACTGGTTAGTTCATATTATTCTCCCGCCTATAGGGTTGAAGACCCCTTCAGCTCCTTGGGTACTTTCTCTAGCTCCTTCTTTGGGAGTCCTGTGTTCCATCTAATAGCTGACTGTGAGCATCAACTTCTGTGTTTGCCAAGCACTGGTATAGTTTTCCACGAGACAGTTATACCAGGGCCCTTTCAGCAATATCTTGCTGGCATATGCAATAGTGTCTATGTTTGGTGGCTGATTATGGGATGGATCCCCGGCAGCTGCAGTCACTGGTTGGTCCATCCTTTTGCTTCAGCTTCACACATGATCTCTGTAACTCCTTCAATGTGTGCTTTGTTCTTAATTCTAGGAAGGGGCGAATTACATTTCTAGCCAATAGAATTCCATTAAACATCTAGAACCAGTTTCTGTGATTTTTGTTATGTTCCCATAATTTTAAGAAGTATTTATTTTGAGATATATGATACTCCATTTGAATCTTATTTTTGTTACACTAGAGCCACACATTTTACTAAGCATCCCTGTTTTCTTTAAGTAGAAAATAATACCACAAACTATGGTATGGACATTATGCTCTCCTATTTATTATTTTATCATTGATTACAGGATTATTTAGTGGACATAAATACATAGATTTCTATAGTTTTGTATGTAACTAAAAGTTTATGATAATTAATGTTTTTAAATAGTTGACACATTTTACTTTAAAGCTTATGAAGAATTCCAAAATCACATGAAATGTAAGTGTTATAGTACTTATTTTGATAAAATTCCACAGAAATACATTACAGTAAAAGCTAATGTTCCAATGCCAACTGTATTTGAGACAACTGTACATTTATAATAATGTTTCTACGGGGATGTTTCAAGGCCTGACACTATTACAAAGCTATGAAGTGCTCTAAAAAAGGGCCTATCATGATTGCCCTCTGAAAGACCCAATAAGCAGCTGAAAGATTCAGATGCAGATATTTGCACCCAACCAATGAACAGAAGCAGCCGACCCCTGTTGTTGAATTAGGGGAGGCTGAAAGACTCTGAAGAGAAGGGCAACCCTGTAGGAGGACCAGCAGTGTCAATCAATCTGCAACCCCAAGATCTCTCAAACAGTGGACCACCAGCCAGGCAGCATACACCAGTTGATATGAGGCTCCCAACACATATAAAGCAGAGGACGGCCTGGTCTGGGTTCAGTCAGCGAAGATGCACCTAACCCTCAAGAGACTGGAAGTCCCAGGGAATTTAGGGGTCTGGTGGGTTGAGTAATGGGTAGGGGGTGGGGGGAACATCCTCATGGAGATAGGGGGTGGGGAGGATGTATGGGATGTGGAACAGTTGGGGGGTGGACTGGGAGGAGAATAAAATATGGAGTGTAAATAAACAAACTAATTAAAGATTTAAAAAAAATACTGCTTTCCATACCTGCAGGAAAAAAAAAAAAAAAAAAAAAAAAAACTTCATTCTAGCTATATTCAAATTTCTGTGTAATTCTTTGTTTTCAGAAAGAGATGCTTTTGTTACTAAAATATACATCAAAAGTACTGTATCCTTCAAATAACTTCATATAAATAAATAAATAAATAACTTAAATAAATTTCAGCTCTTTAAGGAAAGACTGGAAATTTCAATCTCATATATGAATCACTAAATGACTGATCTATTATTAGGTAGCCAAATTTATGACACTCTCAGTTTTAGCAGTGCCAATTTCATTTATACATTTATGGAAATATTCTAACCCACATGTCTGAATTAGTCTTCTTTTCTTGAAAATTTGTGTTGTTCAAGTATTATGTGAAACGGCAATGTTCTTGTGGCCTAGATATTGATACAAAGGTTCAATTCTGGTTTATGCAGTCCCTTTCAAATTCATGTGGACTGCTTTTTCATGAGTTACATTAAATAGATTGATAAAAAATATTCAGAAGCCAGTAACATGTCTAAAAAATATCTGAAATAAGAAGAGAAGCAGGAAGAAATTGAATCAGCTTATAAATGCAAACTGTAGACTTCTTTTGAGTTTTCTGACATTGCCTTTACAAAGAAATCACTGAAATGTTTCACATTTTCTGAGTTCTGATGATCATATTTTCACATTGTTGCTTTACCTGGTTGTCTCTTTCTTCTGTGCATGTCTTTCTCCTTAAAACCAGGGAAAGTGAATAATGACATCTCTCTACCTCTCCTTTTTCCTCTCCCTCTACGTCTACCTCTTCCCTCTATCTCCCTCTCCTTCTCCTCCTCTTTCTTCACTTCTCTCTTTCTCTCTCCCTCAATCTCTCCTTCCCTCTCTCATTTCCTCCCTCTCCTTTCATCCTTCCCTCCCTCTATCCCTCCTTCACTTCCTTTCTTCTCTCCTTGCCTACCTCTTTCTGTTTTGTTCTTGAAAAGAGGGTGGAGGCAGTCCTTTCAGTCATAATCACATGATCTCATAACCAGTCACATTAGAAAGTTGTTGGAAAACTCCTTACTGTTTTTTAATTTTTCTTTACATTGATAAATTTCTAATTCTAGCCTTTAGTTTCATATTTATCATTAAGCTTACCATTTATACCTTTGAAATCTGACTATAAAAACTCCCCTCTGTATATGGTGTTAGGTGTGTTCGTCTTTTTCAGAGTTTCACAAGAAATGCCCCCACATGATTTTTCTGATCAGTTTCACAACATCTTCTCCAAGATCAGAGATATCCAGTTGTGTAAGGAGTAAGAAGAGAAATAAGTTCCTCTTGAATTTCCAAAAGAATCTTCTTAAGTCTATTTTTTTTTCAGTAGAAGTTTTTGGCAATATCCATTATCATTAGAGAGACCTTTATAAACTTCATTTATATTCCTGACATTTCTTATGCAGGTTCAGGAGGAACCTTGTTTTCTTTAAATGTGTGTGTGTGTGTGTGTGTGTGTGTGTGTGTGTGTGTGTGTGTGCACGTGCACCCCTGTGTGCATGTATGTATGTGTTTCTGTACATATGCATGCCAAGGCCTGTATGTGAAGGATAGAGTATAACACAAAGTATCCTGATATAAGGCACTGCATAGATAGCCTTCTCCTAATAGTTCACTTTCCAGTTTCATAGCTTATGTTTCTATATTTCCCAGAGCTGAAAGGTTTTTCCTCTGAGGTACAAGTAGCTCAAATTGAAACAACCACATTTAATTTTCTTTTAAAATATTCATAAAGAAATACCAGAAACTTTAGGGTTTTTTTAAGCTTGCTTCTACAGATTGAAATCTGACATCTGACAATGCTCTCCTAGAACACTCTGAAAGATAAAGAATTTACAATGTAACAAAAATAAAAATATCATATTAAATAATAACACTAATGTGATTCATTTAAAAAACAATTACAGAATAATTCTTCTTACAATAACCAATTTTGAGTTCAATATAATAATTTTTCACAATAGTTGAATCTATTCTTCAGTCTGACATGTAAGCAGTCAAACAAGAATTACAGAGAGGTTGAATATTTGAAATGTTGTACATATACCTTGCAATCTAAAGTTGAATATGATTCAATGTTGTCACTCATAAGTTAGAATTTATTTATTCATTATTCATTATGAACATTGAAAAGTTTTCACCCCAATGTATTATTCAGGCAATAGTATACTATTGCATTTATGAAAGTAATCAATTCTCTTTTTTTCTTTATACAATATTTTCTTTACTTATATTTCAAATATTATCCCCTTTCTGGCTCTAACCTCCAGAAACATCTAATCCCATCACCCCTCCTCCTGCCTCTATGAGGGTGCTCTCCCACCCACCCACTCCCAACTTCCTGCACTGGCATTCTCCTACACTGAGGCATCAAACCACTTCAAGCCCAAGGGATGCTCTTCCCACTGATGTCTAACAAGAACACCCTCTGCCACTTATGCATCCAGAGCCATGGGTCCCTCCATGTGTACTCTTTGGTTTGTGGTCCAGTCCCCAGGAGCTACAGGTGAGTCTGGCAGGTTGACACTGTTGATCCCTCCATGTGGCTGCAAATCCTCTCAACTCCCTCAGACCTCTCTTCAACTCCTTCATCTGGGACCCCATGCTCAGTTTAATGGTTGGCTGCAAGCCTCTGCCTGTGTATTTTTCAGGCTTTGGTAGAGTCTCTCATGGGAAAGCCATATCAGGATTCCATCAGTAAGCACTTCCCAGCATCCACAATAGCATCCATGTTTATCAACTGTATATGAGATGGATCCCCAGGTGGGGCAGTCTCTGGACAGCATTTCCTCCATTCTCTGTTCCACATTTTGTCTCTGTATTGGTCCCCATGAGTATTTTGTCCCCCCTTTAAAGAAGGACCAAAGTACCCACAGTTTGGTCTTCCTTCTTCTTGAGCTTCATGTGGTCTGTGAATTGTTTCTTGGGAATTCTGAGATTTTGGACTGCTTTGTACTGGCTGGTTTTGTGTGTCAACTTGACACAGACTGGAGTTATCATAGAGAAAGGAGCTTCAGTTGGGAAAGTGCTTTCATGAGATCTAGCTGTGGGACATTTTCTCATTTGGTGATCTGTTGGGGTCCACCACTCGCAGTAAACCCCCACATTCGCAGTCCAGGGTTCCCTGAGGAATGGTCCAGGGCTGAAAATGGTATTGGTATTATAACATTAATTATTGTATTTTTCCTATTTGTTCCATCTTTGGAAAATAATATGAAGGAGTATAATCACAAAGATTGACTATTATTAACCTTGTTAAAAGTAAGAAATCAAGGAACTGAAGGGGTCTCCAACCCTATAGGTTGAACAACAATATGAACTAACCAGTACCCCCAGAGCTCCTGTCTCTAGCTGCATATGTAGCAGAAGATGGCCTATTCAGCCATCATTGGGAATAGAGGCCTCTTGGTCTTGCAAACTTTATATGCCCCAGTACAGGGTAACGCCAGGGCCAAGAAGTGGGTGTGGGTGGGTAGGAGAGCAGGGCGGGGGGGGGGAGGGTCTAGGGGAGTTTTGGGATAGCATTTGAAATGTAAATGAAGAAAATATCTAATAAAAATGGGAAAAAATAAAGTAAGAAATCAATCCATTTATATGTGTGTTTACCAAGGACAAGGAGCAAAAATAAACAGTCACAAAAAGTTGCAGAAAAATTACAGAGACAAAGTCTCAGTGGAAATTTGCTAATTGAGGTAAGTAAAAATGATTGTACCAAATTTGCTGGAGAGATCTCTGTTCTTTTGTTTTTTGTTTTTGTTTGTTTGGTTTTTTGCTTGTTTACATTTCAAATGTCCCCTTTCTTGGCTTGCCCTCTGGAAACCCCCTATCCCATCTTCCATTCTCCTATTTCTGTGAGGGTGCTCCCCCATCCACCCACCTACTCCCACTTCCATGTCCTGGCATTCCCCTACACTGGGGCATACAGCCTTCCCAGGGCTAATGGTGTTTCCTTCCAGTGATGTCCAACAGACCACCCTCTGCTACATATGCATCTTAAGCCAAGGGTCCCTCCATTTGTACTCTTTGGTTGGTGGTTTAGTCCCTAGGAGTTTGGTGTGTGTGTGTGTGTGTGTGTGTGTGTGTGTGTGTGTGTGTGAACTAATAAATCAATAGGTATTTACATAATTCATGTGAAGTAAAGCCTAGAAAAACTACCACATGGTCATTAACAACTTTGCCTCTGAATTTTTGAATGGGAAAAGAGAAGGGAAGTAGGGAGGAACTGAGAGGAATGGAGAGAGGGAAATGAAAAATAGTGTATGAAAAAAGAATCTTTTTTTTCATTTTTTAAAATATTTTATTTAATCTTTTTTCATAATCCAGATTTTATCCCCCTCCCAGTCCACCCTCTGACTGTCCTATACCCCATCCCTCCCCCGGCCCTGTCTCCATGAGAATCTCCCCACCACCCCACTCCCCACTCAACCAAACCTTCCCACTCCCTGAGGTCTCCAGTCTCTTGACAGTTAGGTGCATCTTCTCTGACTGAACCCAGACCTGGCAGTCCTCTGCTGTATATGTGTCAGGGGCCTTATATCACCTGGTCTATGCTGCCTGGTTTGGGGTCCAGTGTCTGAGAGATCTCATGTGCCCAGATTAACTGAGACTGCTCATCCTCCTACAGGGTCACACTCCGCCTCAGCTTCTTCCAGCCTTTCCCTAATTCAACCACAGAGGTCAGAAGTTTCCGTCTATTGGTTGGGTACAAAGATCTGCATGACTCTTTCAGCTGCTTTTTGGGTCTTCCGGAGTACAGTCATGATAGGTCCCTTTTTGTGAGAACTCCATAGCCTCAGTAATAGTGTCAGGCCTTGGGACCTCCCTTTGATCTCATTCCCACTTTGGGCCTGTCCCTAGACATTCTTATCCTCAGGCTCCATCCCTGTAGTCCTTTCTGATAGGAAAAATTATGGGTCAGGGTTTTTACTGTGGGATGGCAAGCCCATCCTTCACTTGATGCCCTGTCTTCCTGATGAAGGAGGGCTTTATAAGTTCCAGCTCCTTACTGTTGGACATTTCATCTAAGGTCCCTGCCTTTGAGTTCTGAGAGTCTCTTGCCTCTCAGGTCTCTGATGCATTCTGGAGCTTTCTCACAAGCTTCTACATAACAAGGTTGCCTGTTTCCATTTTTTCTGCAGGCCTTCAGGGCTTCAGTCCTTTTCCTTCACCCAATACTAGATTAGGTTCCTCTCCCCCTCTCCCCCGGAACTTCCTCGTGCCCCCCATGCCCACATCCACTTTACCTCCCAGGTCTCTCCCTCCCCCCACACTTGTGATTGCTTTCTTTTCTCTCTCAAGTGGGACTGAGGCTTCCTCACTTGGGCCCTTCAGCTTGTTGACCTTTTTGAGTTCTGTATACTGTATCTTGAATATTCTGCACATTTTTTGTTAATATCCAATTATTAGTGAGTATATACCATGTATATCCTTTTGAGTCTGAGTTGCCTCACTCAGGATGCTATTTTCTACTTCCATCCATTTGCCTGCAAAACTCAGGATGACCTTGTTCTTAATAGCTGATTAGTAGTCCCTTGTGTAAATGAACCACATTTTCTGTGCCCATTCTTCTGTCCTGGGACATCTGGGTTGTTTCCAGCTTCTTGCAATCTCAAACAAGGCAATATGAACATATTGGAACACATGCCCCTGTGGCATGGTGGGACGTCTTTTGGGTATATCCCCACAAGTTACCATTACTTGGTCTTCAGATAGATCTACTTATTTCCAATTTTCTGAGGCACCTCCAGACTGATTTCCAGAGTGGTTGTACCAGTTTGCCATCCCACCAACAATGGAGGATTGTTTCTGTTTCTCTACATCCTCACTAACATGTCATGTCACCTGAGGGTTTGATCTTAGCCATTCTAATTAGTGTAATGTAAAATCTCAGGGTCATTTTGATTTGCATTTCTCTGATCACTAATGACCTTTAAAAATAACTTGACTTCTTTTGTGATTGGGTTACCTCACTAAGGATTATGTCCTCCAGATTCATCCATTTGCCCAAGAATTTCATAAATTCATTTTTTAATAGTAGAATAGTACTCCATTGTGTAAATGTACCACATTTTCTGTATCCATTCCTCTGTTGAGGGACATCTGGGTTCTTTCCAACTTCTGACTATTATAAATAAGGCTGCTATGCGCTCACTGATAAATGGATATTAGCCCAGAAACTTAGAATACCCAAGATACGATCTGCAAAACACAGGAAAATCAAGAAGGAAGACCAGCGTGTCTATACTTCATTCCTCCTTTGAATAGGAAACAAAATACCCATGAAAGGAGTTACAGAGACAAAGTTTAGAGCTAAGATGAAAGGATGGACCATACAGAGACTAACCCACTGGGGATCCATCCCATAATCAGTCACTAAACTCAGACACTATTGCATAGGACAGCAAGTGTTTACTGAAGGGACTCTGATATAACTGACTCCCACAGAAGTGGATGCTCACAGTCATCCATAAGAGGGAGCACGGGGCCCACATTGGAGAAGCTAGAGATAGAACCACAGGAGCTGAAGGAGTCTGCAACCCTAGAAGAGGAACAACAATATGAACTAATCAGAACCCCCAGAACTCATGTCTCTAGCTCCATATGTAGCAGAAGATTGCCTAGTCATCATTCTTAAGCAAAGTAATGCATATTCCAAACAAAACTCTTTCCAGGATAAAAGAAAATATAATGAAGTTGCCTCCTTTTTAAATGAAGCCCCATTTCAAATTTTGCATGTCATATTGATATTTACCTTCCTAGGCTGCCTAGTCAGCCATCATTGGGAGGAGAGGCCCTTTGGTACTGCAAAATTTATATGCCCCAATACAGGGAAACGCCAGGGCCAAGAAGTGGGAGTGGGTGGGCAGAGGAGCAGGGAGGGGGGAGGCGATTTTCGGGATAACAGTTGAAATGTAAATTAAGAAAATATCTAATAAAAAAAATAACTTGACACTTTAACAGTTTGCAGTCAACATTGCAGTACATCACTTTAACATTCATCTTTTATTTTTGCTACAGAGATGTTTATTCATGTTAACAAAAATATGTGGACAGGAATTTCTATAGAAAAACTTTGTAATACGAAAAATATTAGAAACAATGTAAGTTCTAATAGAGAGGAATAGGTAAATTACATTATGATACATGAATTTAATGATGGTTGATATCTCTGAAAAAATTATCTGCATAACTGGTCAAAGTACTAATAGATGTATCAGACTTAGAGTGGACACTTAGATCAGCATCTGCTTTTCTATGGATCAGGAAACATTGAGGACTCTGAGTCAGAAAGAATGACATGGGCAGAAGATGGAAAATAGTGACATTAAATGGTGACTTCTGCACATGACATGAACACACGGCATCTGTTGTTACTGGCAGAAGACACACAGAACGTTAAGCCAGCCACACTTCTGGTGTAAGTGGATTTATTGGCATTTGGTAGTTAATGTATTTCATAAAAATAACCAAATTATAAGATTTGCATATATATTAATATTGATCTCTTCATTTACAACAGATCAATAATACATGTGGTTATATATAATTGCATATTTAAATGCTCTCCATAGTCCCATACGTAATTTTATTTTTCAGAATTCCTAGACATTTTCCAAAGCCATTAATTTATTTGTATTTATTTTTATATAACTGATACTATCTATAGGGGAGTAGTTTTGTGTACTTTTAAAATATTACTATTTTAACCACACACTAAAAGTTTTAACAGACTATTTTCTTAGAGGGTTATAATTGGTGAGGAATCATCTGTTTTTCATACCCGAGAATACTACTCTATATTGAAAACTAGGGCCATGATAAATAGATCAATAGATCACATGGTCTCCTTTCACCTAGGACATAGGAAAATACCTTTACCAGTGCTGCTACAATGGCATTCTATAACTATAAAGGGATGCTATTACCAAAGAGAATCCAAAATTTAAAAATGGGCAGAGAACCAGTAAAATGGCTCAGCAGGAAAAAGAGTATACTATCAAGTCTGATGACCTGTAGTCTATCTCTGACATCCATGTGGTAGTAGGGGAGAAACAATAGCTACAAATTGTTCTCTCATCTGAATAAACTTTCAAAAACACATTATGCAAATAAATTAATAAAATTTAAGAAAAAAATAAATGTGGGCAGAAAGATTCCAAAAGGGTAAAACCAATAAACGTGCCCATTCTCACACTAAAAGTACACAATACATGAGGAGACTATGAAAGTAAATAAAATAAATAAAACAAAAAGAATAAAGACTATGTTCAACATAAAAATTTGAGCATGAACTTAATTGTACCTGGGATTTGGAAGGAAGTATAAACATCTACTAAAGAGTATTTTCGATTTTTTTTTTATTTCCATGAAGAGATATCATGATCAAGACAATTTATAAAAGAAAGCATTTCTTTGGAGCTTTCTTACAGTTTCAGAGTATAAGTCCATAACCATCATGATGGGGAGCAAGGCAGCAGGTATGCATTACACTGGAAAAGTAGCTGAGAGCTTGCATCTGATCCACAAGCAAGAGGCAGAGAGAAAGCACTAACTAGGAATGGCTTGCACTTTTGAAATCTCAAGCATGCCCTTGAAGACAAACTTCTCCAATGAGGTCATACCTCACCATCCTTCCAAAATAGTTCCACCAGCTACAGACCAATAATTCAAATATATAGCCTGACAGGAAGCCTTCAAATTCCACCAACCACAAAGGATAATGATGAACTATATGAAAACATAGAATTTTCTAAGAAAGGAATGAATTTTTAGTTGTGAGTAATTAAAATAAGGTACAAAAATACTTATCCAGAAAATATCTCCTTCAGTGTCCCAATCAATTCCGAAAAACAGGTTTGTACTCCTTAAATGTCCAAGAGTTTTCCATATGGTTGCTTTATTAGGCATTTAAGATAGTAATAAATTATTTTTCATTCTAATTAGTTTTTTCATGTGATCCCCATATCTTATTATTAAAAATAAATACATTTCTTTTACTAAAACTTAATAAAATGTAAGGATTGAATACATATAATCTGTGTGTGCTCTTCTACATGTAAGGAATGAATTGCTTTTGATCTTGACTTCTGCTTTTTATAAATAGTATTACTTTAGCACAATAAATTTAGAAAATATTGCTCTTAATAATATAATTACCAAGAAATAATTCACAGTGCTGTGATGATCTGTAGAAGCACCACAATGTTAGTAAACTGGAAGAAATATTAGTCTTTTCCTTATTTTTAGGTCTTAGCAATTTCTTCACTGAAAGTATGTGTACCAAATGTTATCTGCTGAGTTTTTTTCAATAACATTTCTATCCCTGACTTGAAAAAATATTTGTCACTACTTACAACCTTGACATTTTGAACATCTATCTACTGTTAGTTGATAAAGTTTTGGCAGTTGAAACTATGACAGATAATTTAAGAAGAATGATACATATGGAAATCAATTTTTCTTCTTTATTCCATGAATTAAATCTAGAATGAAGGATGATACCATTAAAAGAGAACATCAAAGAACTCCACATCTAATGACAAGCTTTTCCAAGATCAACAAAGCATAATAATTGATTTCTGATGATGAAATAAAACATAAATCACACACCATTAACTTTTAGGACATTTGGAGCATTCTACCATGTAAATATCATATCTTTTAAAATGAATATTTGAAACATTGTATCCCAAATTCATGGAAAAGTCAAATTCTCTTTGCAATAATGTGTTCTTCCCCCAGCCTTCAGCAGGTGAAATAGATCTTAAATATCTGCCACAGTTGGACCTTAAAGACCCAGGTGGAGTCAGTTTCCTACAGGAGCAGCTGCCTGCTGAATCCAGCTGAAACAAAAGATGGGTCTATATAAATACAGAGCTGAAAATTACACGTTGAGCCTTGATCAGAATCTTTTGGCTTCATCCTTCTCTCACAGCCTCTCCTTTACATTTTCAGCCCTCCTTCCAGGTAACCCAGTTAAGATGGGCCTGAAAATCGGGGACCCACTGAGAAACACTGCCTTGAGTAGAGCTCCACAAAAATAGAAGAAAAGTAACAGTATCCTGCATGGTGATAAGCAACAAACTGACTTAATGCTAGCACTAGGTATACATTTTAGTTGTGGAGGCTGTTGCTGCAGGAGGTACATTGAGGGGTTACAGGCTAGGTTGAATGCTGAATTCACCTAGGGGCAACAACACAGTGGGACAGGGTAATCCTATACAAGCATTTGTCTACAGTTGCATCAGGCAAGAGGAGCAGGGTTTAAAATAAAATAAAATATAAAATGTTAGAAAAATTCTTAGCTCAAGTATATGTATGCTGTGTATGGTTCCCAGAAGTAGGAACATGAGAAAGAGGGAGAGAGAATATGTCTCCGAAAAGCAGTTCTCCCCTGTCCGGGATGTATTGGCAAAAAATGGATATAAGCTATTTCAGAGATCTCCTAGGGACAGTAGGAAATCGGAAGATGTCATGCTTCCTCTCTGGCTCCTACTGGAGATATTTTTTAGTTCAGATTCAAGTTCCTTTCCCTCTCTTTCTATTGTTGTTTTGGCACACCAATCTGTCCACATGTGTCAATTTATGTCTGTTTTTGTTTCCTTATTTGAATGATTGCTGTTCTATGTTTAGTGTCCAAAAGAAAAAAAAATGTTAAAACTTTATCTGCTTGCTATGCACCCCTTGATTTAGTTTAACTTGTTTAAAAGTCAGTCATAATTTGCACAGCAGAAACTGATAAGTTACTCTGCACTGTAGATGGAGTCAAGCACACCTGGAGAAGCCTGCCTGTAGCTGATTGTCTGCAAAAGCTTCTCTTAAAGGGGCCAGCAGCTGCTCAAGCTCTATGGCAAGTAAGCTGATGGTGGTTTTTCCTAGAAAAATCTCTGCAATTGTGTTTATTGGGTTCAGCAAGTGACTAGGTGCTTTTTCTCTTGAAATTACAGCTAGAAAAAGCAAGAAAATTTTGTTTGGTCTAAAGATATAAGATGTGTGTGGCTACCCCCCATATACCTGGTGGCCAAACTTTGTGTTTGATCTTTGTCAATTAGCAGCTTAAATACCTGGGACATCCCCACAGATAACTTTATTTTCTAATTATAATGATCAGTTGTAATTATGAGAAGGTAAATCTATCTTTGATTATGTATATCATAAAAGATAGTGGTATTGCACAACAGTGTGGGGTCTACAATTCACACTAAGTTATCATCCATGTTGTGATAAATTAGAAGGGAATTGATTGATCAATTTTCAAAGATAATGATAAAATAAGGCCAGAAGAACACCATTTTTCTTAGTTTAATTGCTTTACTTATATTTTGAAGCATTAAAATATATACAACAAATTTCTATAATTATTGCATTATTAGAACAGAAGGATAGGAATTGTATTAATACCTAAATAAATTCAGAAATTCATCCAGCAAATTCTTGCAGTCAGTTCATCTGATTAGAAAAAATAGGCCCACTGGTGTAATATCACCAGTACCAGGGGATTGACTGAGTTTTGATAAGTTTTAAGGCCCACTGAAGAAGATGAAATCTGCATCTGGCACCAGTTTTAAGATAGACCCTAGGCCTAGTTGAACAAAATACCACTTTCCAATAACTTATCATTATGTACATACATTACTACCACTCTCAATCCTTAGCAATGAAGCTTAGTTTCTGTACGAGATAAATTCAGAGAGCCACACACTTGGAAACAGGAATCTGCTAAGAGACTGAAAATTCTCAGCCTTAAATGGGAAATTTAAACCATCATTTCATTGCATTGAATTTACAAAAGAAAACATTATACTGTAATAAAGAGAGCAGTAATAAACACGGTGTGAAATGTCTCAGTAGCAGAATGAATATACAATTCTTTGTATGAATTCAGGAGTGGAAGAGTTGGGCCATATGGGCTGTTCTCTTGCTCAATTTTAAGGACTCTCAAAATCTATTTCCTTCATTGCTGTATTAACTTGCAATCTCACCAGCAGTAAATAAGTGTTCCTTTTCTTATGGCCTCTCCAGCATTTGTTGTCATATTCTGACTGGGGTGAAATGAAAAGCCAATACAATTTTAAATTGTGTTTCCTCTCCTCAAATAAATAAAATTGACAAAAACTTTTGAAATAATAATCAGGTAGGTATTGGACATTTGTGTTTCTTCTTTTGAAAGTTATTTGTTCAATTCACTAACCTAAACTTTTGGTTTAAACATGCTTAATGTTGGTTGATAGTTTAAACTTCTTGATATTTAATGTTCTTCAGTTGTTTTTAAGCTCTGGATAACTATTAGCCAGCTGTTAAATGGCTTCTCCTATTCTGTAGGTTATCTGTGTGCTCTGCTAAGAGTTTCATTGTTTGTTCAGAGACTGCTTAATTTCATATAATCCCATCTCTTGATAAAAATTGCCAGGGCCAGCCCCAGCATGGGGTGTTCTCCTTTCTTGTCTGTTCTTCTTGAGGCAACAGCAGGGGAAGAGCTTAGGCAGAGGGTAAGATTTTGTCTTATGAGATATTTAGGGTGGCTGTATAATAAAAAATTTACTTATCTAAGCCTAAATTACTATACTATTGTAGCTAACCTGACTTCTGTGCTTCTCTAAGGCCAGAAACTGCAGAAGAAGTGATTATAAAGTTTATTACTAAGTTGTAAAAAGTTTCCTATGAAAGCTATCTAAGGGGAAAAGCAGAAAGATCCTAGGGGTGCAGTGAGGGAAAAATTCTCTAAGTGGGGAAGGGGAAAAGATTCTAGTCTAAGTGGGGAAAGGCAAAAAGTCTTCCTCTATTGATCCCGTTAATCTCTTTGTCCTCAGTACTTATACATCTTTCAGAATACATGATTCTATGTTACAAAGTTCATCACAAGTTCACACAAAAAAATCAAATCATAAATTGAAATAGAAGTTTACAACAGCAAATGTTTACATGCATATCCATTAGGAGTAATTATCTGGCTAAACAGCCATTATCTGTCTCAGTTCCACAGGTTCACTGAAGGTTTAAAAGCATAACTAAGTTATTAGTGAAGTTTTATATAGATAAACCCAGTCGATATTTTATCTTCTGTCCTAGCACCTATAAATAAATTGTTCCCTTTTTATGACCTTTGGTTAATTGTTTTACAACCTCTTGGAATGTGCTCTGAGTAGGAGAAAGTCTGGTTACCATCTAAAAGCAATCATCTGGTGACACTTGAGAGACTGGCAGAGTTCTCATTGAAGCTTTGACTATCAGAAAACTACCTAATAACAGTCCTGTTATAAAAAAAGCTTACTAAACACAGATAAAATTTTAGGAATTCTTATAGGATCATCATTAAGACTTAAGTCATCTATTTGTCTATATAACATCACTACAAGATAGTACATCTTTGTGGATCTACAGAGATCTGCTCCAAAGGGGTGTGCTATTACTTAGTGATTGTTATATATGTTTAATAATTACAGGGAAAGCATATTAATAGCAGGAATCCTTCCTAAAATGAATCCCTTACAGCCTTGCTTAATCAGGGCACACCTGTCACAGATTATAAAATAATTTGAGGCAGGCCACTACAGAATGATCACCTGCTAGTTATTAGCTTGTCCCATTATGGATCCTGACAAAAAAGTGGTTACTGCACTAGTGAAGCTTTATCCAGCAACTTGAAAGGCTTGAAAAGCTTTCCCCAAGTATTCTGCTATTAGTTTCAGACGTTGAGGTTATAAATTAAAGTTTGAATGGTTTTTGTATGAGGTGAGACATATGCATCTACTTTCACTTTTCTTCAGATAGATTCCAAGTTTTGTCAGCCTCCTTTGTTGAACAGGCTGCCTTATTCCACAGCATGTTTTTATTGTCATTTTAGTTATGCTTTCTATGGTTGTAATAAGATACCATGACTAAAATCAACTTAGGGAGAAAAGAGATTTATGTCATGTTACACTTGCATATAACAACCCATCCATCATGAAGTGTAATCAGGAAAAGAACACAAGCTGGGAAGAAACCTGGAAGTAGGAACTCATGAAGAAGCTATACTGCTTTCTGCTTGTTCCCATGGCTTGCTAGGACTCTTTACTCATAGAATTTAGGAACACCAGCACAAAAGTGGCACCACCTAGTGTGAGCTGAGCCCTTTCATCATTCAAAAAAATTATCATAGGTTTGTCTACTGGCTAATCTTTTGGAGACATTTTCTTGATTTAGATCCTGTCTTAGTCAGGGTTTCTATTCCTGCACAAACATCATGACCGAGAAGCAAGTTGGGGAGGAAAGGGTTTATTTGGACACTTCCATACAGCTGTTCATCACCAAGGAAGTCAGGACTGGAACTCAAGCAGGTCAGGAAGCAGGAGCTGATGCAGAAACCATGGAGAGATGCTCTTTACTGGCTTGCTTCCCCTGGCTTGCTCAGCCTGCTCTCTTATAGAACCCAAGACTGCCATCCCAGAGATGGTACCATCCACAAGAGGCATTTCCTCCTTGATCACTAATTGAGAAAATACCCCACAGCTGGATCTCATGGAGGCACTTCCCCAACTGAAGCTCATTTCTCTGTCATAACCCAGCTGTGTCAAGTTGAAGCAAAAACTAGCCAGTACAAATCCTTATACCCAGATTAACCTAGCTGTATAAAATTGATGTAAAAAATAGCCAGCACAGTCAACTTTGCCAACAATCTAAACTTAATCATACACAGCATAGAGAAAGATATAATCTTATATTTAACAATATATACTAGGTGACTGTTCCTAGTTGCTAAGAGGTAATTATTCACTGATATTTTAATATCTGTTACATGCTAAATTTTCAAACTATTGTCTTTTTTCTCCATACAATAACAAAGTGCCTAAGACAATTTTCTATGAAAATGGTATATGATTTACTTTTGAATATTTTAAGGATCATTAGACAGATATAATTAGTCACAAAACTTCTATATGGGTGCATTGTCTGAAAAGATCCTTTCAACGTTATTCTTAAACAAATATTATCAAATGTTTCTTAGTACAAGACAATGCAATTTATGAGAGAAACACTTCACTGACAAGATCAGATGATACCCAAGACCTCTGATGCTCTCTGACTTACAGTCCAACCTTGTCACTAAATTTTGTTGTGCCTGTCAGTGTAACTATAAAGTCCACAAAAAGCCTTTTCAACTGAGTTGTTCTGAGAGAATTATGTCTTTAAAATTAAAGCACATGTAAAGAAAATACCTTGAGCAATACTTGTACCCTTAGTAGTAAATATTGCCCAAGTGAAGATTAAAAGAAACTTAAAAGTATTATTGTCTTTCCATATCTTATTTTCCTTCCTTTAAGTAAAATTCATTCCCTTACATGGCATCATACTCAGTAGGGTATAAGAAAAAATAAGAAAGCAGATTCATTGCTGGTAGCACAAGCTAATTCACATAAAATTACCTCAGCAAGGCAAGGCACTTTACTGTCAGTTAGGACTTGTGTTAACTCTTATGTAGCAATGACCACATGTGGAATGGTTAAGATATAGTTAAGTGTGAAATGGTTAATTAACATTGTTGTTGACTCCTGTACAATTGCCTGAGTGACATGAGTTTGTGTTAGCATAAATATGAGCAGGTGTGAAAGTTCATTCTAATTTCAAATATAATTTAAATCTAGAATTGCATGATAATAAACTCATTACTGGACAAGACCACTAACTAATTATTTCTTATTTCCTCAAGATAGAGATGGCTGGACCATATTTTATGTTATTAATATACTTTTTGATTAAAACTTAATTTAAATAAGATTACTTTTGGTATAAAATGGCAGGGAATAGGATAAGTAATGAAGCGGTTTATAATTTCAACATAATTTTGTTTAAAATCATATGCACTCTTGACTGACCTTATTCCTGTGTTTGTAGTATGTAAATATTCTACCATTTCTTCATTCTTTAGGTGTTTTTTATTTTTTTCTGATTTCACTGATCAGGAAATTCTAAGTAAGAAATATTTTCTATTTTGTATATGAGAGATTACAGACTGTATAACAGTAAGTATGTTAGTTCTGTTGTTTGCTGTCACTCATACACTATCAGAAAATTGTTATTCACAATAAAATGTCAACAAATTGATTACAAAACAATATGCTATGTTTATAACTATTATGTAGAACATTCATCTGATATGTACATTACTCTTCAATCTAAAATAATTTTCATGTCATAATATAGATTGTTGACAACCTTAAAATTGTTCATAATTAAATGTATTTTCTTCACTCTCAGTGCCTATAATTTAATTATAAATAATAAACAGTTCTTTCTAGATGTTCCCATGTATGGAGATATCATGTACTTATAATTTCTACATTAGATTTTGTAGATTAAGACATGTGAATTTTTAATGTCATTGTTATTTTGACACTTAATTTGGTATATTTTATTTTAAAATATTTTAAATGATTTAGCACAGCTTAATTGTAGTGTATGCTGGTTAAATAGAACAATGCTTTTTAAGTTTTCTGTGCTAATTTTCTTTTTTCATTCAGGAAATTCAAAGGTCATCCTAAATCAGAAGACTAAAGAGTTGGCAAATCCATTATTATTCATCTTTATTGTCTGAAAGTTTTCCAGAATTAATTAGTCTATTCATTGACCAAACGCATACTGAGTTGAAACTATGTATTATTATAGTCCAAACACTATTGAATAGCTGAAACAATCCTGAATAAAACACAAAACTTTTTTATAATAATCACAAGTTAGTGGAAAAGGCACAAAAGAAAATCTTGGAAAAATAAGCCACACAAATAGTTTATGAAAACTCAATTTGAACTACTTTATTACCTATGAATATGAAAGCAATTAAATCTATATTCTTCTAAGTATTCTTCTAAGCATTTTCTGTTCTTAAATAGACATTGCACAATGTCACCTATAATATTTACCCTTCTCCATTATGATCATTTTAATACTTCAATAAATCAGTTGTAATGAGTAAATATAAAGAAATAATTTTTGCTTACAAATATTATAATGAAAACATAGAAAATAATTTTAAAACTAAAATTATCTTATTCAATGCTACTTCTATAAAGATCAAAATTTCTACATGTTAGGAATCCATGACTTTGTGATTTTGTTTATATTTGATTAAATATACTTATATGTTTAACTGTATTACTCAACAGATTCTATAACATAAATTCGTTCTTTATATCAGACTATATCATATATTGTCTATGAGCTCTGGTCAGTTTTTAGGTAACATTTAGTCTCTTGGTGAAACAATATATGTCTTGACATTTTTTTCATTTTTTTTTGAACCTTAGTAAACCTTGTCTCTAAATTCAAAAGAAAGGATAAAAGGAAGTAAGGAAGGAAAGAAAGAAGGAAGGAAGGAAGCAAGATGGTGGAATTTGGGGAGGTGATTCACGGATTCACGTGGTTCTTTCTACCCCCACCCCACCCCCTTTTTGTTGTTTTTTTCTTTGATGGGAGATAAAAGTATTTTTGCTGTCAAAGAGCTAAATGCTCTTAGGATTTTGGGATTGCCAGTTGTATATTTGTAAATGTTTGTCCTTCTTCACCTGTCCAAAAGATGAAACAAGCTTCCCTGGTAAAGATAAAGTAGCCCTCAATGTCAAAGGAAAACTCAAGCTTGGCATGGTGGTGCATGCCTTTAATTCCAGCACTCAAGAGGCAGAGACAGGTGGATTTCTGAGTTCGAGGCCAGCCTGGTCTACAAAGTGAGTTCCAGGACAGCCAAGGCTATACAGAGAAACCTGTCTCGAAAAACAAAAAACAAAAAGGAAAACTCAAAGAGATAAATAAGGGGTTAACTTGCAGCTGATTGGTTCAGAGGAAAATGACTTTTTGTATAGTAAAGAGCCAACATCAGGGCTGGGGTCAGGATGTATGAGGACAGGAATTCCAGGAATTCCAGGAAGTTAGGGAGGCAGGAGATGGACACACAGGCAGAAAGATGCAGGAGTTTACAAAAGGGAGAAAGGACAGAACTAGAAGCAGGCAGTGAGAACCATGTGAAGAGACAAAATGGTGTAAAAGTCAGGATAAGTTAGACATTAGCTGAGAGACTGTCCCAGCAAATGGCCAACAGCTTTGAACTATAAAGATGTCTCCATGTTTTTTCCTTTTTTTTTTTGACTTAGATCCATAATTTTATTGAATAATGCAGAAAGCTATAGCTAGACTTTGTCTTATGTGTTTTACCCATGTATGCACATGTACATCCATGCACATTTTAAATATTAGTTGCTGAGTGCCATTTCTCATTTCTTTTTTTTTCAATTTTTATTAGATATTTTCTTCATTTACATTTCAAGTGTTATCCAGTAAGTTCCCTAGACCCTCCCCCATCCTGGCCCTGCTCCCCTACCCACCCACTCCCACATCTTGGCCCTGGGGTTCCCCTGTACTGGGGCATATAAAGTCTGCATGAACAAGGGGCCTCTCTTTCCAATGATGGCCAACTAGGCCATCTTCTGCTATATATGCAGCTAGAGACACGAGCTCTGGGGGTACTGGTTAGTTCATGTTATTCTTCTGCCTATAGGGTTGAAGATCCCTTCATCTCCTTGGGTACTTTTTCTAGTTCCTTCCTTGGGAGACCTGTGTTCCATCTAATAGCTGACTGTGAGCATCCACTTCTGTGTTTGCCAGGCACTGGTATAGTCTCCCAAGAGACAGCTATATCAGGGCCTATTCAGCACTATCTTGCTGGCATATGCAATAGTGTCTATGTTCGGTGGCTGATTATGGAATGGATCCCCGGCAGCCTCAGTCACTGGTTGGTCCATCCTTTTGATTCAGCTTCACACATGATCTCTGTTTGAGGAAGTTACACACGAAACAAGAATTAAGATCCTTCCCCGCTTCACAGGTGTAAAACTAGAAGTAAGAAGAACTCAAAGTACACAAATCATTTAACATAGAACCCATCAGATCCAAAGACCCAATTATAGGTGTATAGTCACTCAACATGTTATGTGAGTTCTTTTGTGATTGGGTTACCTCACTCAGGATGATGCCCTCCAGATCCACCCATTTGCCTATGAATTTCATATATTCATTGTTTTTAATAGCTGAGTAGTACTCCATTGTGTAAATGTACCAATTTTTTTTTAACCCATTCCTCTGTTGAGGGACATCTGGGTTCTTTCCAGCTTCTGGCTATTATAAGGCAGCTATGAACATAGTGTCCTTATTACCAGATGGAACATCTTCTGGATATATGCCCAGTAGAGGTATTGCAGGATCTTCCAGTAGTACTATGTCCAATTTTCTGAGGAACTGCCAGACTGATTTCCAGAGTGGTTGAACAAACTTGCAGTCCCACCAACAATGGAGGAGTTTTACCCTTTCTCTACATTCATGCCAGCATCTGTTGTCACGTGAATTTTTGATCTTAGCCATTCTTACTGGTGTGAGGTGGAATCTCAGGGTTGTTTTGATTTGCATTTCCCTGAGGATTAAGGATGTTGAAAATTTTTTCATGTGCTTCTCAGCCATTTGGTATTCCTAGGTTGAGAATTCTTTGTTTAACTCTGTGCCCCACTTTTTAATGGGGATATTTGATTTTCTGGTGTCTAGTTTCTTGAGTTCTTTATATATATTGGATATCAGCCCCCTATCTGGTTTAGGATTGGTAAAGATCCTTTCCCAATCTGTTGGTGGCCCTTTGGTCTTGTTGACAGTATCTTTTGCCTTACAGAAGCTTTGCAACCTTATGAGGTCCCATTTGTCAATTCTTGATCTTACAGCACAAGCCTTTGCTGTTGTATTCAGTAATTTTTCCCCAGTGCCCATATCTTTGAGGCTTTTCCCCACTTTCTCCTCTATAAGTTTCAGTGTCTCTGGTTTTATGTGGAGATCCTTAAACCACTTAGACTTGACCTTAGTACAAGGAGATAAGAATGGATCAATTCTCAGTCTTCTACATGATAGCTGCCAGTTGTGCCAGCACCATTTCTTGAAAATGCTGTCTTTTTTCCACTGGATAGTTTTAGCTCCCTTGTCAAAGATCAGGTGACCATAGGTTTGTGGATTCATTTCTGGGTCTTTGATCCTATTCCATTGATCTACCTGTCTGTTGCTGTTACAAAGGAAGTGAAAGATTTGTATGACAAGATCTTCAAGTTTCTGAAGAAAGAAATTGAGGAAGATCTCAGAAGATGGAAGGATCTCCCATGCTCATGGATTGGCACAATCAATATAGTAAAAATGGCTATCGTGCCTAAAGCTATCTACAGATTCAATGCAATCCCCATCAAAATTCCAACTCAATCCAAGGATCTAGAAAAGACAATTAGCAAGTTCATCTGGAATAACAGAAAACCTAGACTAGCAAAAACTCTTCTCAACAATAAAAGAACCTCTGGTAGAATCAACATGCCTGACCTCAAGCTGTACTACAGAGCAATAGTAATAAAAACTGCATGGTACTGTTACAGCAACAGACAGGTAGATCAATGGAATAGGATCCATGTCTTAATTAAACCTCAAATTGAATCTACGAAATCCCCACAATAACCAATATCATCTTCTATATAAATGCATAATTTCACTTATGTACCATCTGAGATTCATTTCAAATTAGCTCCCCAGAAATTATTATGGAAGTAAGAATGTAAAATGCAGAATATAGGCAAGGCATGCTGCCTTCAGGTTATGCTACCCATTGCAATCATTATTTCATAGCTCCTGTGACTTTTTGCAGATGTACACTTCAGTAGGTTGGCCAGTGGTCATTCATACATGATAGCAAGGAAAGAATATATTTTCTCTTTACTTATAGACTTTTGATAAATTCTAGGGAAAAAGGAAGTCATAGTGTTTACTTTAAAACCCATGGTCAGACAACTCTGATTAAACTCAGTAAGTCACAAAACAAAATGAAAAGTCTTGAACATAGGAAAGTCATCTGAAGGGCGGAGGGGTTGAAAGGGATGGGAGTTAATTAAGAAATGGTAGGAAAGTAATAAAAGTAATCAGAATGTAGTACATATGTATATGTATTTGTGAAAAATTTACTTAATATAACTATTTAATAAAAGTTATAAAAAAGCATTATATGGTTTACTTTCCAGTTCCATGTCCAATGACTTATGCTACTAATTTGAAATTGGCCATGGTGTGAGTTTTTATTGCACAAAAACGATAAGATAAAGAAATAGAGGCTCTTTTGTGAAAATAGTATTAGCCTATCATTATAATATTAATTCAAAGAATTTTCTTGAGTTTATCTCTTATTTTACTTCAATAACGAAACTCCCATATTTTATCCCACTCTATTTCAAATTTAACTACCAATTACTGGCCCTGTTCAATTCGGTTTTATATTATGTCCTTCCTATTTTCCAGGTTCTTGACTCTAGAAAATCCAATTTCTCCTTCAGGCCTCACTTTTTTGTTATAAGACAACCCTCTTGAACACTGACCTGAAATATATCTCTTCCTCTGCCTTAGATTGAAAGAACACTTTAATAGTGTGTGTGTGTGTGTGTGTGTGTGTGTGTGTGTGTGTGTGTGTGTGTGTATGTGTTTGTGATTTGACCTGTATAAGTGGATATTTTTTCTTTGGTTGTGGGTCTAATGTTATTATCTGCCCATCCTTAGACTGAGTGACAGCAGGAAAATAAGCTATTAAATTGGATTAGGGATGAATGTTCCCAAACCACCAGTTTAGACATAGACCACGCGAAGAGGACACAAATGAGGAGGATTTATGGATACAGATAAGGAACTAGGCTTATGGGATTTCAGAACTTGGTGAGATGGGGGTAGGAGGCAAAGGGAAAAAGCACCTTACCCAGGAAAGGATATTAATGCACAAAGAGCATTCTCAATCTGGGCTCTGGTACTAGGAGGCTTCTGGGTTTATTGATGTCAACCTTGAGAATTTTTTTTCCTAAAGTGTGAACTAAATAATTTTCCTGTTATGAATTCAAATAATATTTTTCTACTATCCATGAAATATTATATTCACTGTATTGAGTACATCTGTGAACTAATACATTATATAAGCAAATAATTTTAATATGCAATCTGGCATTTACTCATGTATATTAGTCTGTGATCTCTTTTATTTTAGATATTTCTGTTATATAAATGATTTTTAAGTAATTATCACTTAATATTTTTCAACTTTCTACTTATTCTTTGTCAGTTGGTCAATCTGCATGTATTATTTCATTACACTAGCAGCTTCAAAAGTACAGAAAATTTGAATTATAAATGACTTACCAATCCACTGACCTTTTGAGTCAAGTAATCTACTCACTTTGGATTATTAACTTATAATAGTTTTAATTACATATTTGTCATTATAAAATCAATAGATTCTCATTAATTAAAAGCACATGAAGCAGAGATGCAAAAGGAAGCAATAAAATGATCTACCATAGAAATACAGTTCTTTATGTGCAGACATTAACTCATTCCTTCAATTTCTCAATTATTTATTCATCAATATTCATGTACAAGAGCATTTCTTGGTCTTAGAGATAAGCATGAAAATAATAACAGGAAAAGCACCTGTATTAATGATAATTCAACTAAAAGATGAATAAACACAATGATCAAATTATATATGTATATATATATATATATATATATATATACATACATATACATATATATATTCAATAGCTTTACAGAGACAGAAGATGAGTCTGCAAGGAAAGAAGTAAAAAGGCTGAATAGAGAGTTGTGTTGGATAATGTGTTCAAAGCAGGCTCTTACTGAGAAAATAAATCAAAGCAATAATTTGACCTAGGATGAAAGAAGTCATGTACAAATCAGAGGGAAAGGTTTGGATTTGGAAGAGAATATATATATATATATATATATATATATATATATATATATATATATTGTGAGCTCTTAAATGCAGAAGTGAAAATAATAGGTAAAGAATAGCAGAAAGAGCATACTGAATAAAGGACTGGATAATTAGATTATTGGTTCAATTTATAGAATATTTTCTCTAGTAGGTGATATAACTGTAATAAGTTTTTCCTAGAGAAAGGGAACCAGTAGGACATATATGGAAAGAATGAGAGAGAGAGAGCAGAGGAAGACACAGCACAAGTAAATTGAAAAAAAAGAAAGAGAGAAAAGAAGAGAAAGGAACAAAGGGAGAGAGAGAAGAAAGGAAGGAAAGCACATATGTAATCTTTATATACAATGACAAACATGTCAAAAATTTAGGGAGCATACTTCTTCATAATAACCTAAAAGAATTAAAAAAAAAAGTTAAAATAACTCTAACCAAGGAATTTAATGATTTATACAATGAAAACATACAGACACTGTAAAAATGATACTGAATATGGTATCAGAATATGGGAATAATCCCCATGCTCGTGGAATAGTATACTTAATTTTGTGAAAATAGACATCCTTTCAAAAACAGTTCAATTCAACCACCATTAAAATTACAGTAGAATTTTAAAATGAAAAAAATATCTTAAAATTCTCATAGAACCACAAAAAGTTCAAGGATATCCAAGACAATCTTGAAAAGATTTTAAGTTATACTGCACAGTTGTAATAGCAAAATCAATATAGTACCAATATAAAAAAATACTGGTCAAAAGAATAGAAGTCCTTGATCTATTTGAACTTGAGGTTTCTGCAGAGTAATAAGTATGGGTCTATTTGCATTCTTCGATATGCAGACATTCAGTTAGATCAGCACAACTTATTGAAGATGCTGTTTTTCCATTGTATGGTTTGTAAAGAATCAAGTGTCTGTAGGTGCATGGTTTTATTTCTGAGACTTTGAATATATTTCATTGATCAACCGGTCTGTTTTTATAATAATACTAAATGGTTTTTATTGCTATTGCTCCATAGTATAGTTTGAAATTAGGGATGGTGATAACTCCAAATGCTCTTTTATTATGCAGGATTTCCCTGGGTTTTGGGGTGTGTGTGTGTGTGTGTGTGTGTGTATGTGTGTGTTTCATATGAAGTTGAGAATTGCTCTTTTAGATTCTGTAAAGAATTGTGTTAGATTTTTTTCAGTTTTTAAAATTTATTGGGAATGTCAAACATGATAGAAGTAGAAAAATCTCTTATGAAGTCCTCTATGAAAGGACATTTTGACAGGTTACTGGTTAGTCAGAAACTGTTCCATCTCCAATGGATAATACACAAACTGTGCATTCATAGAATGAATTGGGTAGTGTTCCTCTTGTTTCTATTTTGTGGCATAGTTTGAAGAGTATTGCTATTAAGTATTCTTTGAAGGTCTGATAGAATTCTGCTCTAAATCCATCTGGGTCCTGTTTTTTTTTTTTTTTTTTTTTTTTTTTTTTTTTTTTTTTTTTTTTTTTTTTTTTTTTTTTTTTTTTTTTTTTTTTTTTTTTTTTTTTTTTTTTTTTTTTTTTTTTTTTTTTTTTTTTTTTTTTTTTTTTTTTTTTTTTGGTCAGGAGACTTTTAATGGCTGCTTCTATTTCTTTAGAGGATATGGGACTGTTTAGATGGTTTATCTGATCCTGATTTAACTTTGGTATTTGCTATCTGTCTAGAATACTGTCCATTTTATCCAGAATTTCCAGTTTTGTTGAGTATAGGCTTTTGTAGTAGGATCTGATGACTTTTTTAATCTCCTCAGTTTCTGTTGTTACATCTCCCTTTTCATTTCTGATTTTGTTATTTTGGATACTGTTTGTGTGCCCTCTGAGGATTTCATTGAATCAATAGACTGCTTTTGCCAAGATGACTGTTTTTTACTATGTTAACAGCTGAGGGCTTGCAGGAGGAAATACAAGTGGCTTTAGTACTCATGGAATGCAATCCACCAGTTATCATACCCATGGTGGGTGGGCCTCAGTTGAGGCAGAGCCCTGAAGTCTACTTCAGGACTTCATGATGTTATCAAGTTCTGCTTTGCTTGCTGCCTTCACTTCCCTCTTAATCCAAGAATGGCATGAAAATGCTAAGTACCTCACTGGGCAGTATCTCTTGCATTCACAAAATAGTGCTTGATCTCCTTCATGCATTGCTGCTGGAGCAAATTAGTGATTAAGTCACCACCTTATGAAATAAGATGATGATTTTCAGCAATGGCCACCAATCATTGAAAACATGTGGAAAAATAAAATTGCAAATGAAGCTAGTTTAAGTGGTTTTACTACTGGCTCTGATGTAGAATACCTTAGGAAATAATTTGAAGTTCATAAAGGCACAATTTTATTAATTAACCTAGGTACCTTTTATGGTCAGGGAACAAGAACAATGGAAGCATTGGCTGATGTGACTCTCACTGTGGTTGGACTGGAGATACTTGATTTCTTTTTTAATTGGATATTTTTGTATTTAAAAGCAATCTTCTTGCTAGCCTAAACACAGACTAGCATAGAGTGTAGATCCTCATAAATATGAAAAGTAGAACACCTCATAGTTCCTATAGCTGGATAAACAGACTCTGACACATACATATTCTCAAAACAAGTAATACTAGGAATCAGTAATGGAGCCACGATCATCCCTCTGTCACTAATGTTCCCACGCCCATTACATTCACTACCTGGTAGTCAGAAAGGTACTTCTGTATTGCTATTGTTTTTATGCACAGCTAAAATAATAAGTTCATATCTTTGGGATTATATAATCCTGAGTACTCCAGTTCTGCTTGAATTTAAACTGCTGTGCCTCAAAGAAACTGAGACATCTAGATACATTTTTTCACACTGGTAATTACATTTCAAAGTTTATATTCCTAGGTCCTTAGAAAGAGAACTCTGACCTGCAAAGCTGCCAAAGAGCCTTACTTATCTTGAAAATAATTTCTATATATTATAGATGAATGAATAAACTGTTATTATAACCACATGTTTTATAAATAAATATTCTACAAAAAGAAGGGAAATGTTTCTTTTTTCTTTATAAGCAAATTTAAAATATTTTTGATTGTCTTTTGAAAAACATGTCATTTTCTTTCACAATTGAATTCTTGGACTCTGCTGAACCTATACTATATAATATTAGGTCACCAAGATAAGTGTTGTCCCTGGGAATGGGGGCAGAAAAGGGGGGCATACAAATGATTTGTTGTAAAGCTGGACTGGGGGATTTGAGTTGTGGGACAAGAGGGATATGAGGTTTGTCTACCTGACTTCCTATCCAGCCAAGTATTGTGGTTGGGAGATTTCCAGGGAGTCTTGGCTTCAAAAGTTAAGCACTATTTTTGAGGTCACATATCTAAGAAAGAAGTAATTTTTAACTGAAGTCTGTTTATTCTTTTCACAGCATTAAACCTCCCACAACATTTTTCTCTTTAATTGTGTAAGGTATTCAAACTAACTATGTGTCCAAACTAAAGAGAGATGAATTCATCTATTAAACCTTTGACCCTCAGGGATTTTAACTGTCAATATTTTATCTATGAGTTTTAAGAAACAGAAGCAGGATGTGAACTATGGACATTTAGATAATTTTTGTCTCAAATTATAAAATTAAATAGAGTAATAAAGGAAATTATATTTTCTTAAGCCACATGACTGGTCAAGAAACATGACCCAGCACACTTGCTTACAATAGCATTATGGTAGGGCCTATGGAGTACAGATTTTGTTTGTCTCTTTAAAAGTGTGATGTCTACTGTGTTTGGAATAAACTAAGATATAGCTTGTATAGCATGCCTTTCATAAATTAGAATGCTGATGCTAAGACTCAAACTAACATTCTTAAGATAAAAAATGTTTTCCAATATCATCAAATTGAAAAAAAAAAAAAAAAAAAAAAAAAAAAAAAAAAAAAAAAAAAAAAAAAAAAAAAAAAAAAAGAGTCCACAAAAGCTGAACATCTGTTTATACTTGGCTCCATCCCAGCTTTTGTGTTTTCCTTGCAAATGTTGACCCTTTGGATATTGTGAACATTTGTTGTCTTCATTATTGTGGCAAAATAAAGGCGTGTAGGGTGCAGAGGGAACATACAAACATTTACACACATATCTCCCACAGTGCAGATGGTAGAATTTCTGGCCAAAAATACAGGAAGGTCTAAGCAAATGTGGAGGAAGAGAGAAAAGTGGGATGGGAGAGAGAAACAAATATTGAAAAATGAATGGAGAGAGGATGAACAGGGAGATTAGGAGAAGTGAGATAGGAGAGGAAGAGATAAAAGGAAAAGGAACAGGGGGAGGAAGAAGAGAGGAGAGGAGAGGAGAGGAGAGGAGAGGAGAGGAATAGAATGTGTGTTCATGCTTCTAGGAATCCTACATAAAAGAAATTTAGCCTGCAGAAAGATGTTTGAGAACAACCAATTAACCATTACCCCAACAATGACATAGTGATATGAGATGATATTTTCTCTGTTGTTGATCTAAAGTAGCCAATCTCAGTTAAAATAGTTAATGTGGGAAAATGCCCCTAATCATGTAAACCAAAACCTTTTGTAAGTTCACACAATGTAGTGGCCTATGGCCATGAAATATATGTGTTGTTTACTGTCCCAGGATTTATAAAGTGAGCAAGCCAAGATTTTCAATTAGAAAAATTTTAGTAGTATCTATGCATGGAATATGACTAATTGTAGATCACCTTTACATTATTTGCTTAATTAAATTTCAGCTAGATAGTCTCAGCACAATGTGAATGAAGACCTTGAAATTTCTTTTGGAAATAAGGTTGGAAATAACCTTGTACTGGCAATGCGAATAAATAAAAGTTTTGCACCTGGAAATTGCTCACAGAGTCAACTATGTTATTGGTGTGTTTTCAAATACTAGAAAAAAAAAGATTTTCTTGTTTTATAACTTAATATGCAATATCCTAGTAAGGCCCAATATATTTATAGAATATAAAATGTGGTATTAAAATGTTAGTATTTAAGCATTTTTAAATTGATACAACCTAAATATTAGCATTGTTTAAAAAACACATTCAGAGCTTGGCATGGTGGCAGACGCCTTTAATCCCAGCACCGGGAGGCAGAGGCAGGCGGATTTCTGAGTTGGAGGCCAGCCTGGTCTACAAAGTGAGTTCCAGGACAGCCAGGGCTGTACAGAGAAACCCTGTCTCGAAAAACAAAAACAGAAAACAGAAAACAAAAACAAAAAACAAACACACAAAAAAAACACATTCAGACATAAATGTCACTATTTTTTAATACTCTATAAGAATAGTGTATATAGGTATGTGATAAAAATTACGTATGTCTTTATTCACCTCACTATCAACTTTTATAATATTCTCAAATATTAGAATTGACTTATTTTAATGGACTTTAAAATAATAATTTATTATTTTTATGTAAGTTTTAAATGCTACATTAACATCTGTGGAAATATATATATATATATATATATATATATATATATATATATATATGCAGAAGGCATATATAATGGGTTAATACTATATTAAATTATTGTGATTATGTTTGTCAAATAATATCTTGATACCTAATTATGAATTTAATATTACTTTTATGATAAGTAAACTTGAGGTTGGTGACATAAATAGCAATTTCTAGAGAGTTAAAATTGTTTCAGCGAACATCAAAAAGCTCTTATTTATAATTGTCTTTGTTGCTCTTAACCAAGTTCCCAATCCATGTTCAGGCAAAACCAAGAAAACTATTAATAGTTACAAAACTACATGCATACATATAAATTCATAAAACCAGTATGGAAATGTGCTATTTTGTAATTTATACTATAATATGAGAAATATATACATAGGTTTGAGCACACATTAGACATGATAAAGCTTTCCATGTAATATTACATGTTATTTATTATCTAATCATAAATATATTTTATACTAAATTATGGATTTGTATAAGCACATTTATAATATATACTATATATATATTTCATATATATATATATGTATTTCATAAGAAAAGTACAATACACATAGTATTTACTTTTATTCATCAGTCTCTTAGATTTGGGTTTTCAGCCACAGCTCAAGGAATTCAAACCTATTCAAAGCTGAGCTACAAAGTACATTTTAAGAATATGCTTATAGGAAGATCAATTGAGGACAGAGGAAATTTCAAAACAAATATTACTGGAGAACCAGGAGCTACACAAAGATGATGAAAAGTCTAGAGATAACTATCTTCAATTACATGCTAATCTATACACAATTTGCTGGAAATTATAATGAATAAATATGCTGTTTCCCCTTATCCATGCTACTATTTTTACATATGATTGCAGTTATTCTGTCTGGGGTCAGATGAAATTTCAAAGAAGGTTTGGTTTAAATTTTCTGGATTTCCAGTGAAAGGATAAGAACACCAACTTTGAGTTTATTTATATAGTGGATTATGTGGATGAATTTCCCTATATATTAAACTATCACTGCATCCCTGGGATGAAGCCTACTTGGTCTTGATCATTGGTTTTTTTTTTTTTTTTTTTTTTTTTTTTTTTTTTTTTTTTTTTTTTTTTTTTTTTTTTTTTTTTTTTTTTTTTTTTTTTTTTTTTTTTTTTTTTTTTTTTTTTTTTTTTTTTTTTTTTTTTTTTTTTATGTGTTCTTGGATTCGGTTAGCAAGAATTGTTTTTTTAATTTTTTAAAATTTATTATTAGAGAGTTTCTTCATTTACATTTCATGTGTTATCCCAAAAGTGCCCTATACCCTCCCCCCCACCCTGATCCTCTACCCTCCCACTCCCACTACTTGGCCCTGGCATTCCCCTGTACTGGGGGCATATAAACATTGGTTAGCAAGAATTTTATTGAGTATTTTTGCATCGATATTCATAAGGGAAAATGGTCTGTAGTTCTCTCTCTTTGTTGAGTCTTTATGTGGTTTAGCTATCAGAGTAATTGTGGCTTCATAGAATGAATTGGGTAGAGTACCTCCTGTTTTTATTTTGTGGAATAGTTTGAGGAGAATTGGAATTAGGTCTTCAGAAAATGTGGTACATTTACACAATGCAATACTACTCAGCAATTAAAAACAATGAATTCATGAAATTCTTAGGCAAATGGATGCATCTGGAGGATATCATTCTGAGTGAGGTAACCCAATCACAAAAGAACACACATGGTATTTTCTTTCACTGATAGCCCAGAAACTTAGAATACCCCAGATACAATTTGCAAAACACATGAAACTCAGAAGAAGGAAGACCAAAGTTTGGTTCCTTCATTTCTTCTTAGACTGGGGAACAAAGTATCCATGGAAGGAGTTACAGAGATAAATTTTTGAGCTAAGATGGAAGGAAAGACCATCCATAGACTGCTCCACCTGGGAATCCATCCCATATACAACCACCAAACTCAGCCACTATTGCATATGCAAGAAAGATTTGGCTGATAGGACCCTGACATAGCTCTCTCATGTTAGTCTATGTCAATGCCTGGCAAATCCAGAAGTGGATGCCCACAGTCATCTATTGGATGGATCACAGGGCCCTTAATGAAGGAGGTAGAGAAAGTACCCAAGGAGCTAAAGGGGTCTGCATCCCTATATGAGGAATAACAATATGAACTAACCAGTACCCCCCAGAACTGTGTCTCTAGTTGCATATGTAGCAGTGGATGGCCTAGTCGGCCATCAATGGGAGGAGAGGCCCTTGGAATTGGAAGATCATATGCCCCAGTATAGGGGAATGCCAGGGCCAGGAAGCAGGAGTGGGTGGGTTGGGGAGCAGGGCGGGGGGAGTGTATAGGGGACATTCGGGATAGCATTTGAAATGTAAATGGAGAAAAATATCTAATAAAAATGTAATAAAAATAAAATAAACAACCTCAAATTAAAAAAAAAAAAAAAGAAAGAAAAAAGAAAAAAGAACACCAGCTTGCCCACAAAACTTTTGACCCAAAATTTGTTTTGTCTACAAGAAATACAATGACAAAGATGGGGCAGATACTGAGAGAATGGCCAAACAATGGCCAGCTGCCTTTGAGACATACCCCATGGGCAACCACTAATCACTGATATTATTATTGCTATTCTATTATGCTTGCAGACAGGAGACTAGCACAGCACTGTTCTGTGAGAGGCTTCACTAAGCATTTGACTGAAACAGATGTAGATATCTACAGCTAAACACTGGGTACTGAAACTGAATACCTATGACTTTTGTCATGAAGTTGTATTGGATTTTTTCAGAGGATTTTCCTGTATCTAATGAGATGGCCACATGTTTTTTGGTTGTTTTTTTTTGTTGTTGTTGTTGTTTTTTGTTTTGTTTTGTTTTGTTTTGTCTTCCTGTTTGAATATATAGTGAATTACATTAATAGAACTTTTAAAAATATTTTTTGAACAATACTGTATGTCTGAAATGAAGCCTACTTGATTATGTGGTTGATCTTTTTGATATGTTGATCTGTGATTTTTTTTATTTCTTGTGGTTTTATGTGGTTTATGTATCATTGTAACTTTGGCCTTGTAAAAAGATTTGGGGAATGTTTTTCTATTCTATTTTGTGAAATAATTTGAAGAGGATAGGTATTAGCTCTTCTTTGAAAATCTGGTAGAATTCTTTGCTACAATCACCTGGCCTTGAGAACCTACACTGAAGCATCAAGCCTTCACAGGACCAAGGACCTCTCCTCCAATGTCAAATGTTTAAACTTGAATTTGGCATATGAAAAATATCTTTGCTCCTATGTTTAACTCTAGAGTTTAATACAAGTAATATAAATTATAAAGACACCTTTGAGTTCTGTTAGAGTCAGAATTGCATCTTTTTTTTTTTTTTAATTTTTTTTTCCTCTCTTTATTAGATATTTTCTTCATTTACATTTCACATGTTATCCAGAAATTTTCCCTTACCCTCGCATCTTTTAAATCTACATTGAGCGTCTTTATTCCCCCACCACTTCAGAATATGACTATATTTAGAACCTGATGTTTCTGTGTTTGGTTGGCATTTGTTTTCTATTTTAAGAAATATCTCTCTATATAGCCAAATCAGGTTTCAAATTATTGATGTTTCTTGGGACTTATAAAAATGTCACTATAGCCAAAAAAGAAGAAGAGAAATTAAGTGGAAATTGAAGTTAAACAAGGCCATTGGAGTTGCACAAATCCTATTTGACTTGCATTGTTTTGGGAAGAGAATAGGATAAATATGCATAGACAAAGAATATAAGACAAAGAGAAAAGATGTTATTCAAGGCAAGCAGAGATGCATTTGAGTATAGTAACTCAGCTGATATTTTCCATTCAACCTCTACCATCTGGCATTATAAAAATAGATATATGATGTTTAATCATCTAGCCTTGTACTTTGTTAAGACATACAGAGCAAACAATGTCTGAATATTAACTTACTTTTATTATTTTCACAATTAAAATGAATGAATAAGGAATTTGTTTAATATTCCTGTATTCATATTTGTCTAATATTTTTCTAATTATTACACAGGAGTTAGGTATGTTAGATAAAACTCCGAAATGATTTAAGTCACCTTCCAATTTCATTAGAGCTGGTGTTCCATGACATCAATATCACTTCTTACAGAGGGTTTTTAACTTCATTGTTTCTTCAATACAGTCTTTACCAAAATTCTTTGCCATAATAATGTAATTTTCCTCTTTCCATAATGTTGCTTTTGAAATGAGGTATTCTCTCAACATGCTCCCTCTCTCTCTCTCTCTCCATATATATATATATATATATATATATATATATATATATATATATTTATATTTTTATATTTTTTTATATATTATATATATATTATATATTATATAATATTATATATATTATTTTTATATATATTTATTATATATATTATATAATATTATATATTATTTATATTATATATATATATATATATATATATATATATATATATAATCACTTGATCTAAACTTCATCTTAATATATCTATTGTGATGCTTGCTGATTCCAATAGCCATCAAATTTCTGTTTTTTGGTTTTTTTAAATATTTTTTTATTTTTTGTTATTTGAGTATAGTAAATTCATTGTTTCTGAGATTTTTTTTCCTGATAGGAAACATTAACATATTCACTAGTCATTATGTGATTGTGATTTTCCTTCTTTCCTTAAGATTATGTTTATTAATAGTTTCCCTTTGTATATTTACAAATCTTAAAGAAATTGTGAACATTCAAAAATATTGTGATATACAAGTTATAGCACTGTAGTTATAGGTTTAGCTTTCAGTGGTTCTTGTGTGAAAGCCTAACCTATAGATTTGGGTAATATACAGTTCATTTTATATTATGCTTTGAATTTAAATGTATATTCCTTAAGATATTGAGGATACCATACATGTCCTTTTAAGTTTGGGTTACCTCACTCAGGATATTTTCTTGTTCCGTCCACTTATATGAAATGTCATAATATCATTGGTTTTAATACCTGAGTGTGCCCCTCCTCCCCAGCCTTGAGCAGGCTGGCTCAGACCTTGTTTGTCTCAGTTGCTAGGTCACCTAGGGTGGAGTCCTCTGACCTAGGTAAAGTCTATTGTCCTGCTATGTCTGCTGCTTCCTCCAAGACATCACTACCTGCTGAGAGGCTGAACCTGTTTTTCTGACAAGATCCTGACACAGCAAGGAGATCCTGGCAAAGTGGGTGATGGGTAACCCCCCCATAAGTGCAGACTCCTAAGTAAACATTGGAATTTGATCAGAAACTTTGTCTTGGTCTCATTCTTCTCTTGCTGTCTATCCCATTCAGCCCCAGCTTTCCTTTCAGGAACCCAGGAACCCGTGGCTACAGGTGGTACCCAAAAAAGTGGCCTGAAAATGGAAAGAACTGCTAAGGCTACGCTGTCTTGGTGGGGCTCCACCAAGGATACATCTATAAATTTCATCTTTTGAAGGGTGTTGATTGCAAGGGTGCAAAAAGGATTCAGGCTAGACAGATTAAGTGTTGGTGTTAACAGTGGAAACTGGGACTGGAAAATTCTTAACAGGTATTTGTCTGCAGTCAAGAACTGCATCAGGTGAGAGGAGTAGGGCTTAAAATAAAATAAAATAAAATAAGTAAAAAACAAAAAGAAATAGCCAGGCATGGTGGCGCAAACCTTTAATCCCAGCACTCTGGAGGCAGAGGCAGGCAGATTTCTGAGTTCGAGGCCAGCCTGGTCTACAAAGTGAGTTCCAGGACAGCCAGGGCTATACAGAGAAACCCTGTCTCGAACAAACCAAAAACAAAACAAAACAAAACAAAAACAAACAACAAAAAAAAACAAAAAAAACAAACAAACAAAAACAAACAAACAAAAAAAGCAAAAACAAAAACAAAAACAAAAAGGAGATACTAGATATACAAATGACATGAGAAAGAGATATCAAAGGTGAAGGAAAATGGATTTCAGAGCAGGGACAGGAGGAAATTGGGAGATGTCCTGTTTTATCTCGGGCCCCTACAGGAGACATTCTTAGTTCTGTTTATATAAAGATCTCTACCCTCTCTGTATTGTCTGTGTTTGGTGTAGCAATCTGTCCATGTGTCAATTTGTGTCTGCTTTTGTTGTGTTGTCTGAATAACTGTTGTTCTATGTTTCATGATGAAAAAAATAAAAAGGTTAAAACTTTTTCTGCTGGTTATCCATCTCTTGATTCAGTCTCAGTTGCCCTGCATCCTTAGCCAGGAGTCAAGCACAGCAGGAGAGGCCCTGATGAAAAGCTGCTTTTAAAAGGGATCTTCAGGTTCTCAGTTCTAAGGCAAATAAGCTGATAGTTGTTTTTTCCTCAAAAAAAAAAAAAATCTCTGCAATTGTGATTATTGGGTTCAACAAATGAAAAAGTGCTTTTTCTCTAGAAATTATATAAGATTTGTGTAGCCACTTCATTTGGTTTCTGACTGGTCATAAAGGTATAAATATGCTCTGCATGTATTGGTCATAGAAAATTGGCTTATAAGTTACTGGGTATGATTTTAAAAAGTGTAACATTGGTAACAAAAATGTTAGCTTAAAACTGGTAACTCGATCTTCCTTCTGAACCCAGCAGAGGCCACTAAGAGCTCCAGAGTACTCTCCATGCCTCAGGACCTTGGGAATCATTTTGGGATCACAGGTGAATGGAACACAACCTCAGCTCCAAATAATCACAGAGGGTCTTGTGCCATCAGGAACAGGGACAGAGGAACCCTGCCCAACCAGAGGCTGGAATCTATTCAGGTCAGGGCCAGCCCCACCATCTTCTGCTTGAACTCAGCAGAGGTTGTCTAGGTCCCCAGAGGACTCTCCATGCCACAGGACCCATAGCATACCCAGGACCTTGTGACTACCTGAGAGCATGTGGACACAGGAGCAAAAGAGCTTCTTGTACAGGGTTCCCTGGGGCCTTCATCCTCAGCCAGGAGGCAGAGCTGAGACCCAGTCCCCTGGGCACCTTCCTTGCCAGAGGAGAGTAGGCCCACGGGGACCGTTCTGTCCCCAGGACTCAGGAAGTGGATCAGAGCTCCAGACTGCTAGACACCTGCCCTGCAAGAGGAGAGCTTGCCTACAGAGAGTACTTTGACCACTAGGACTCAGGTGAGAGTTGGACTCCTAAGAATGCTGACAGAGGCTGACAGAAACACAGTAGGATCAAGCACCAGACAGAGTTAGCTTGAAAATTACCACCAGAGATTTCCAGATGGTGAAAGGCAAAGATAAGAATCTTACTTACAGAAACTAAGAACACTGGGCATCATCAGAATCCAGTATGCCCACCACAGCAAGTCCTGGATACACTAACACACCTGAAAAGCAAGACATGCATTTAAAATCATATCTCATGATGGTGGTAGAAGATTTTAAGAAGGGTGTTAATAAATCACTTAAAGAAATACAGGAGAACACTGTTAAACAGGTAGACGCCCTTAAAGAGGAAACACAAAAATCCCTTAAGGAATTACAGGAGCACACAGCTAAACATGTAGAAGTCCTTAAAGAAGAGACACAAAAATCCCTTAAAGAATTACAGGAAAGCACAACCAAACAGGGGATGGAATTGAACAAAACCATCCAAGATCTAAAATTGGAAGTAGAAACAATGAAGAAAACCCAAATGGAGACAATGCTGGAGATAGAAATCCTAGGAAAGAAATCAGGAACCAAAGATATGAACATCAACAACAGAATATAAGAGATAGAAGAGGGAAACTCAGGTGCAGAAGATTCCATAGAGAACATGGGCACAACAATCAAATAAAATGCAAAACGCAAAAAAGATCCTCACTCAAAACATCCATGAAATCCAGGACACAATGAGAATGCTAAACCTATGGATAATAGGAGCAGATGAGAATGAAGATTTTCAACTTAAAGGGCCAGCAAATATCTTCAACAAAATTATAGAAGAAAACTTCCCAAACCTAAGGAAAGAGATGTCCATGAACATACAAGAAGCCTACAGAACTCCAAATAGACTGGACCAGAAAAGAAATTCCTCCTGACACACAATAATGTCTTGTTGTTTACGTGATTTATTTCTGTCTATATTAAAAGCAGTAAGGGAAAAAGGTCAAGTAACATATAAAGGCAGGCCTATTAGAATTACACCAGACTTCTTGCCAGAGACTATGAAAGCGAGAAGATCCTGGGCAGATGTTATACAGATGCTAAGAGAACACAAATGCCAGCACAGGCTGTTATACCCAGCAAAACTCTCAATTCCCATAGATGGAGAAACCAAAGTAATCCATGACAAAAGCAAATTCACAAAATACCTTTCCACGAATCCAGTCCTTTAAGGGATAATAATGGGAAAACACTAACACAAAGATGAAAACTACACCCTAGAAAAAGGAAGAAAGTAATCCTTTAACAATATGATAAGACAGTCACAAGAACAGATTCCCAACTTTAACAACAAAAAATGACAGGAAGAAACAATTACCTTTCTTTGATTTCTCTTAATATCAATGGACTCAATTCACCAATAAAAAAGACATAGACTAATAGAATGGCTACACAAACAGGTCCCAACATTTTGCTGCTTACAGGAAGACTACCTCAGTGACAAAGACAGACACTACCTCAGAGTAAAAGACTGGAAAACAAATTTCCAAGCAAATGGTTCGAATAAGCAAGCTGGAGTAGCCATTATTATATTGAATAACATTTACTTCCAACCCAAAGTTATCAAAAAAGTTAAGGAGGGCTGTGGGAAGCAGGCACAGCTGCATGAGCCAAGATGGTGCCCTGGCTCTATGCCAAGCCAAGCTTCCTTTCCTTGTTTATCCCTGTCTCAGTCATGTGCAATAAAAGCAGTGCATGTAACTCTCTGGAGAGTTGGCATAATGCCTTGCAATACCATTCTATCAGCCTATCCTGCATGCTGCCTTGGGCATGTGCATCTATGATTGGGTGTTGTGAGGTAATGTGAGTGAATGGAAGAGGATGAATTGTGGGCAGTCCCGGGGGGGTGGGGGGATGATGATGATGGATGAAGAAGGAAGAAGCAGAATAAAGGAAGCTGGGGAAGCTGTGTGAGACCTGCAAATAAAGAGAAGTGGCTACAGCTGCATGAGACTAGCCTTTTGCCCATGTGTCATTCTTTCCATTGTCTCTGCTGATTGGAGATGTGGTCTGCTACAGAGGTGCACTTCATATTCATCAAAGGTAAAATCTACCAAGATGAACACTCAATTCTAAATATCTATGCTCCAAATGCAAGGGTAGCCACATTTATTAAAGAAACTTTAGTAAAGCTAGAAGAATACATTGCACCTCACACAATAATAGAGGGAGAGTTCAACACCCCACTCTCATCATTGGACAGACCCTGGAAACATAAACTAACACAAGTTATGAAACAAATGGATTTAACAGATATCTACAGAACATTTTACCCTAAAACAAAAGGATATACCTTCACATGTTGATTCTTTTGAGTTTCTTCCTGCTTAGAACAGATAATTGAATTGCATGCCTAGCCAGTGTTTTGAAATGTTGAAAAATCAAGCTTTAATTTGTATACTGATAGCTATCATATATACATTTGCTTGAAATGTTCCTTTATAGATACTGTTAATTTTCTTATTTGCAATTGTTTATGCATATACAACTGAAGTTAAGAAAAAGTAATGTTCCTTTAAAGGACTGTCTTTGGACATTTAAAAACTCATCCTGGATTGCCTGGATAAGACCCCTTAAGACAATACCACAGCAGATTTGCATCCCAGGCAGATTATAGACCTTACACAAGAACAATTGGCCATATAATCTCATTCTTTACATCATCAAAATAGTAATGGCTTAAGGTAATAATTTGGTATTTGTAGAAAATGTGCATGTCAAATTGTAAAGACTTATTCTCAATGGCCTCAATTTCTACCTGTACTACATAATGGTGTTAATTTTCCAGGACTTATACTGAATCACTTACTGTAAATGGATATCACATTCCTGATTTTAGAAAAAAATCAAAATATGTACATGTGACTATTGATACCTTTTCAGGCTCTAAGTTGCAACTGCTCTAATAAGAGAAGCAACTAAAAATGTAATTGGTCTTTGCCTATATTATTTATTTTTATGTGTGGTGTTCCAAATCAGATTAAAACAGATAATGAAACTGGCTATTACAGTCAAGCATTTGAGATGTTTTGCGAATAACTTAATGTTACCCATGTTACTGGGATTTTTTATAATTTTCAAGGACAAGGTATTATGGAACTTTAAAACCAATGTCTTCTTAAAAAAAGAGGGGGCAATTATAACCCTATGCACATTATTTAAATCACACATCTTATTTTTAAAATTTTAAAAATTGGATGCCAAAGAATTCTTTGCTGAGTGTCTATAGCATCCTACAACTAGGTATACTCATGCCAAGTGAGATGAAAGAATCCACTTATTGGCATATGGCATACTCATCAGGTATTTAATATGGGGAAGATGGCATGTTTGTGTTTTTTTCCACAGAATGCTGCAGGACCTTGCTAGCTGCCAGAGTGATTGGTGTGACATACTGACATGAAAGGATAATGCTGACCTGTGAGCTTGCTGAGTGACTTGACAATGGTGACAGGAAAGCTGTATTGGGGTATATGTTCTTGACCCACCTTTGCTTGCCTATGTCCCAGATTAGACAAGCTGCTTTGCTTCAAGCTTTTAGACCTTGTGAGACAGAGAACATAGAGTCTATGGAAACTGACTTAGAAAAATTAATCAAAAAGAGAAGTTATAATGATTCTTCTTTTTCCTTTAATGTGATCAATTATTCTGACTCAATCATGAACTGGTCTAGAAATAAATCCAGTATTGGAGATTTCAGTTATGAAGATAGCTAAAAATCTTTATTAGCCAGCTGAGTTAACTTGGAGCACAGTCTCCACTATTTACCTGAGAAGTAACAGTTTTTCTGTTGATTCTCAAAGCCACCTCCCCCATATTGGGAGGCCAGACCCTGGGTCTCATCTTTGCTAATTTGCAACTGAACTGAGTTGAGTGCCTGGTATATCCAACAGACAACCTTAATCTTTTTCCTTTCAACTTTTGACTTTGTATTTCAAGCAAGTCAGTTATCTCCATACAGGCCTTCAGTAAAGCTCAGATGGCAGTTAGTTATTCATTGCTATGAAGAGATTCATTGAGTGCATTCCTTGGCTTTGGTCTGAAAGGGAAAAAGGTGTGGTATGAGGGCTGGCAGTCAATACAGGCCACTGGTCTATGACTTTTTACAACCTAAAACTGAGGCATGTGCCAAGCAGTTGTGTTTGTTCATAATAAACACTAAAAACCCATGTTTGTGCAATTAAATACAAACAAGCTGCACATGTTCTCCAAGACATATATGAAAGAGTCTAATAGATTCAGTCCTGAAACAGACTTAGATTCAGAATAGAATTCTGAATAGAGGTCTCTGGGGTCCCTCTGAGACCAGTGTGCAGAGATCAGCTTGTGGACTGTTGAGGGCTAGCAGAAGATTGCAGAAGCAACAGAGCTTCTGGGACAGGAGAAGCCGCTCAGTTTCTGAGAAAGACCCACATTTTTGGCTGCAGAAATTCGAGCACCTTCCCTGCCAGAGGAGAGGTGGCCACCCAGGAGGGCTGTGACCCCCAGAGCAGGCAAGGGAGCCATCTTGTCTCCAGGGTCCCTCTGAGACCAGTGTGCACAGATCAGCTTGTGGACTGTGGAGAATGAACAAGCAGAGTGCAGAAACTTCAGAGCTGCTGGGACAGGCAGAAGCCACTCAGCTGCTGGGACAGACACCTGTTTCAGGCTGCAGACATCAGAGCACCTTCACTGCCAGAGGAGAGGTGACCAACCAGGAGGGCTGCAACCCCCAGAGCAGGCTGTGCAGGTGAGCACTAAGACTGCTGAGGCAACCCATCTTCTGGGACAGACCCCATTTCAGACCTTCATCTTCAACCAGGAGGCAAGTCTGAAGGCCAGACCTCTGTGGACCTTCCCTGCAAGAGGACAGCTTCTCTGAAGAGAGTACTCTGACCACTGAGACTCAGAAGAGAGCTGGACTCCCAGGACAACTGACAGAGGCTAACAGAATCACAGGAGAAACAGGCTCCAGCCAGAAGAACTATAACAACTAACTCCGGGAATTACCAAATGGCAAAAGGCAAACATAAGAATCTTACCAACAGAAACCAAGACTGCTCACCATCATCAGAACCCAGCACTCCCACTTCAGCCAGTCCTGGATATCCCAACACACCCGAAAAGCAAGATTTGAATTCAAAATCATATTTCATGTTGCTGGTAGAGGACCTTAAGAAGGACTTTAATAACTCATTTAAAGAAATACAGGAGAACAGCACTAAAGAGGTAGAAGTCCTTAAAGAATCCCAGGAAAACAAGGCTAAACAGGCAGAAGTCCTAAAAGAGGAAATACAAAGATTCCTTAAAGAATTATAGGAAAATACAACCAAACAGGTAATGAAATTGAAGAAAACTATCCAAGACCTAAAAACAAATGTAGAAACAATAAAGAAAACCCAAAGTGAGACAACTCTGGAGATAGAAACCTTAGGAAAGAAATCAGGAACCATAGATGTAAGCATCAGGAACAGAATACAAGAGATTGAGGAGAGAAACTCAGGTGCAGAAGATTGTATAGAGAACATGGGCACAACAATCAAAGAAAATGCAAAAAGCAAAATGATTCTAACTCAAAACATTCAGTAAATCCAGGACACAATGAGAAGATCAAACCTATAGATAATAGGGTTAGATGAGAATGAAGATTTTCAACTTAAAGGGCCAGCAAATATCTTCAACAAAATTATAGAAGAAAACTTCCCAAACCTAAGGAAAGAGATGTCCATGAACATACAAGAAGCCTACAGAACTCCAAATAGACTGGACCAGAAAAGAAATTCCTCCTGACACACAATAATCAGAACAACAAATGCACTAAATAAAGACAGAATATTAAAAGCAGTAAGGGAAAAAGGTCAAGTAACATATAAAGGCAGGCCTATTAGAATTACACCAGACTTCTTGCCAGAGACTATGAAAGCGAGAAGATCCTGGGCAGATGTTATACAGATGCTAAGAGAACACAAATGCCAGCACAGGCTGTTATACCCAGCAAAATTCTCAATTCCCATAGATGGAGAAACCAAAGTATTTCATTTCAAAACCAAGTTCACACAATATTTTTCCATGAATCCAGCCCTTCAAAGGATAATAATGGGGAAAACACTAACACAAGGACCTTAGAAAAAGCAAGCAAGTAATCCTTCAAAAAACCTAAAGGAAGACAGCCACAAGAATAGAATCACATCTTTAACAACAAAAATAACAGGAAGCAACAATTACTTTTCTTTAATTTCTCTTAACATCAAGGGACTCAATTCCCCAATAAAAAGGCATAGACTAATAGACTGGCTACATAAACAGGACCCAACAGTTTGCTGGTTACAGGAAACCCACCTCAGGACAAAAGACAGACACTATCTCAGAGTGAAAGGCTGGAAAACAATTTCCCAAGCAAATGGTCCTAGAAACAAGCTGAGATAGCCATTCTAATATCTAATAAAATTGACTTAAAACCCAAAGTTATCAAAAAAGACAAGGAGGGGCACTTCATACTCATCAAAGATAAAATCTACCAAGATGATCTCTCAATTCTGAATATCTATGCTCCAAATGCAAGACCAGCCACATTCATAAAAAACAAACAAAAAACAAAAAACAAAAACAAAAAACAAAACAAAACAAAACAACAACAACAAAAAACTTTAATAAAGCTCAAAACACAGATTGCACTTCACACAATAATAGTGGGAGACTTTAACACCCCACTCTTACCATTGGATAGATCCTGGAAACAGAAACTAAACAGAGAAACATGGACACTAAAAGAAATTATGTAAGAAATGGTTTTAATAGATATCTACAGATGATATTATCCTAAAGGAAAAGGATATACCTTCTTGTCAACACCACATGGTATCTCCTCCCAAATTGACTATATAATCAGTCACAAAATAGGCCTCAACAGATACAAAAATATTGAAATTATCCCATGCATCTGATCAGATTACCATGAACTAAGGTTGATCTTCAATAATAGCATTAATAATAGAAAGCCAGCATTCACATGAAAAATGAACAACACTCTACTCAAAGATACCTTGGTCAATGAAGAAATCAATAAATTAAAGACTTTTTAGAGTTTAATGAAATAGAAGCCACAACATATCCACACTTATAGGACACAATGGAGGCATTCCTAAGAGGAAAATTCATAGCCCTGAGTGTCTCCAAAAAGAATTTAGAAAGAGCATACACTAGCAGCCTGACAGCTCAACTAGAAGCTCTACAACTAAAGATAGAAAATTCACCCAAGAGGAGTAGACAGGAAGAAATAATCAAACTCAGGGCTGAAATTAACCAAGTGGAAACAAAGAGAACTATTCAAAGAATCAACCAACCACGAGCTGGTTCTTTGAGAAAATGAAAACAACATAGATAAACACTTAGCCAGACTAACTAGAGGGCAGAGGGACAGTATTCTAATTAACAAAATCAGAAATGATAAAGGAGACATAAGAACAGAATGTGAGGAAATCCAAAACATCATCAGATCCTACTACAAAAGGCTATACTCAACAAAACTGGAAAACCTGGTTGAAATGGACAACATCCTAGACATATACCAGGTACCAAAGTGAAATCAGGATCAGTTTAATGATCTAAACAGTCCCATTTCATCTGAAGAAATAGAAGCAGACACCCATAGTCTCCCATAAATAAATAAATAAATAAATAAATAAATAAATAAATAAATAAATAAGGACCAGATAGATTTAGTGCAGAGTTCTATCAGACCTTCAAAGAAGAACTATTTCCAACGCTCCTCAAACTATTCCACAAAATAGAAACAGAAGGTACTCTACCCAATTCATTCTATGATGCCACATTACTCTGATACCTAAACCACACAAAGATTCAACAAAGAAAGAGAACTTCATACCAATTTCCATAATGAATATCGATGCAAACATAATAAAATCCTCTCAAATCAAATCCAAGAGCCCATCAAAATGATCATCCATCATGACCAAGAAGGCTTCATCCCAGGGATGCAGGGATGGTTTAATATATGGAAATCCATCAATGTAATTCACTATATAAACTAAGTCAAAGACAAAAACCACATGATCCTCTCTTTATATGGTGAGGAAGCATTTGACAAAATCAAACACCCATTCATGATAAATGTCTTGGAAAGATCAGGAATTCAAGGCCCATACCTAAACATAATAAAAGCAATCTACAGCAAACAAGTTGCCAACACCAAACTAAATGGAGAGAAACTCAAAGCAATCCCACTAAAATCAGGCACTAGACAATGATGCCAACTTTCTCCCTATCTATTCAATATGGTACTTGAAGTCCTAGCCAGAGCAATTCGACAACAAAAGGAGATCAAGGGGATACAAATTGAAAAGGAAGAAGTCAAAATATCACTATTTGCAGATGATATGATAGTATATATAAGAGACCCTAAAAATTACACCAGAGAACTCATAAACCTGCTAAACAGCTTTCGTGCAGAAGCTGGATATAAAATTAACTCAAATAAATCAATGGCCTTTTTCTACACAAAGGATAAATGGGCGGAGAATGAAATAAGGGAAACAACACACTTCACAATAGTCACAAACTATATAAATTACCTTGGTATGAATCTAAGGAAGTGAAAGATCTTTATGATAAGAACTTACAAGTCTCTGAAGAAATAAATTTAAGAATATCTCAGAAGATGGAAAGTTCTCCCATTCTCATGGATTGTCAGGATTAATATAGTCAAATGGCTATCCTGCCAAAAGCAATCTACAGATTCAATGCAATCCCCATCAAAATTCCAACTCAATTCTTCACTGAGTTAGAAAGGGCAATTTGCAAATTCATCTGGAAAAAAAATAACTAGGATATCAACAATAAAGGAACCTCTGGTGCACCATTCCTGACCTCAAGCTGTACTACAGCGCAATTGTGATAAAAACTGCATGGTACTGGTACAGCACCAGACAGGTAGATCAATGGAATATAATTGAAGACCCAGAAATGAACCCACATGCCTATGGTCACTTGATCTTTGACAAGAGAGCTAAAACCATCCAGTGGAAAAAAGACTGCATTTTCCATTCCATAGTCAGCCCCCAAACCCAGACCCTTTTGCATATGCCAGCAAGAGTTTTTTGAAAGGACCCTGATATAACTATCTCGAGTGAGGCTATGCCAGTGTCTGGCAAATACAGAAGGGGATGCTCATATTTATCTACAGGGTGGAATACAGCGCCCCCAGTGGAGGAGCTAAAGAAATTACCCAAGGATCTCAAGGGGTCTACAACCCTTTAGGTGGAACAACAATATGAATTAACCAGTACCCCCAGAGCTCATGTCTTTAGATGCATATGTAGCAGATGATGGTCTAGTCGGCCATCATTCGGAAGAGAGGCCCCTTGGTCTTACAAACTTTATATGCCCCAGTACAAGGGGAATGCCAGGGCCAAGAAGTAGGAGTGGGCGGTTAGGGGAGCAGGGTAGGGTATAGGAAATTTTCATGAATGCATTTCAAATGTAAATAAAGAAAATATCTAATAAAAAAAAAAAGAAAGAAATCTGAATAGAATAGATTCAGGAAGCAGCAGATATGGCTGGACAATAGACTTTACCTAGGTCAAAAGACTCCACTGTAATTGAGCTAGCAACTGTGGCAAACAAGATTTCAGGCAGCCTCCTCAAGACTGGAGTCAGGGATGGCACAGTTTCTCACTTTTTATTTATTAAAAATTAGCTGGATTGGGGCATACATTTTACTGATCCTCCATGGCCCTGCCTGGGAATTATGGTGCTGCTTCTTCCAACATGCTACTACCTGCTGAGAGGCTGAACCTGTTTTTCTGATGAGACCCTGACATAGCAATGAAATCCTGGCAAAGAGAGGGATGGGTCTGCCTTGCCCCATTTATATGCTCAGACTCATAAGTAAACTTTGGCCTTGATCAGAAACTTTATCCTGGTCTCATTCTTCTCTTAGCATCTATCCCATACAGCCCTAGCTTTCTTTTCAGGAACCCAGTAACCTGTGGCCACAGTCAGCAACACCTGAGTAGTATTCCATTTTGTAATTGAACCACATTTTCTTCATTCTTCTGTTGAGGGACATCTAGGTTTTCTTCAGTTTATGGCTATTGGGGATAGAGCTGCTATGAACATAGTTGAATAAGTGTCCTTGTAGTATGGTATCTTTTGGATATATGCCTATGAGTGGTATAGCTGGGTTTTGAGGTAGAACTATTCTCAATTTTCTGACATACAAGTAGATATAAGCTGAAAAGTACAGAATACCTATGCTATAATCCACAGACCCCACAAAAGTTAAATAAAGAGGACCCAAGTGTTGGTTCTTGAATCTCATTCACAGAGGAAAATAAAACAGACATCAGAGATGGATGGAGGGAGGGAACTGTGTGGGAGAGGAGATGAAAAGGTAAATGGGAAAGGGGAGATCAGGTAAAGGGAAAGCTGGGGATAGATGACCAGAAAAGTGATTGGTAAAGGGCTGTGTGTGACTGGTGTGCATATCTAGAGTATAGCTGATACCTAGGATCAGGGATACATCAGGTAGTCTGTGAGTGTGACTATAGCAGAAACTCCGATTGTGGACATTGTAGAGCCTGAAGTGGGTACCTCCTGTAACCAGACAGGACCCCCAGTGGAGAAATAAGGACACAAACCCACACAGAAATCTTTTGCCCCCAAATTTATCCTGTATACAAGAAATACAGGCATGGGAGATGGAGCAAAGACTGAGGGAATGTCCAATCAATGATTGGCCCCACTTGAGACTTATCCCGTGGGCAAAGAAAGCACCAGTCTCTGACACTATTAATGATACTCTGTGTTGCTTACAGACAAGAGACTAGGAAAATTGTCCTCTTAGAGCTCCATTGAGCACCAGACTTAAACAGATGCAGAGACTCGAAGCCAAATATTAGATGGACCTCAGGGAGTCGTATGGAAGAGTTGGAGGAAAGATTGAGGGACACAAAGGGGATAGAGACACCAGAAGAATCCCAAAAGAACCAACTAGCCTGTGCCCTTGATGGATCCCAGAGCATGAACCATCAGCCAAAGAGCATAAAAGGGCAGGACCTAGCCTCCTGCCCAACATATGTAGCAGATGTGCAGCTTGGTCTTTATGTGGATCCTCCAACAACTAGAGTGAGGGCTTACCCTGACTGTTTCCTGCTATATTCCCGATCACCTAACTGGGCTGGTTTTAGTGGGAGAAGATGTACCTAGTCTTACAGTGACTTGATGTGCCAGGATTAGTTTTTACTCAGGAGGGAGGAAGGTCTGTGTGAGTGTGGAACTGTAAGGAGGTAAACTGTAATCAGGATGTAAAGTGAATGAATAAATAAATGAAAAAATAACTATAAATATGTCGATTTTCTCCTTAAAATATATTGTTAATACACAAATTAGATGATATTCCTTGGAAGGAGAATCAGGCTGTTAATGTCAGAAGAGTGATGGACTATTTTGATTATATACATAAAGTGATATCTGATCAAAATGAATCAGTCTGTGAAGATGATACTGAACCATTCAAAAGTATATATATAGCTATCTGGATGGTTCAGCTATGCTTATAAGTACAAGCATCTCCTTTCTGTGATTTTGGGGAATAAGAAAGGTTGAAAGGTTATAAATAAACTTTCAGATCTGTCAGTACTGTATTACAGAGAGATTTGGAAGGCTCAAAGCAATATTTCACTCTCTACTGAAATCCACATAAAGGGCACATTCCCACGCTTCTGTTTCTTACATGATCAGTCTAGCAGTTGAGTGTAGCACAATCTTTTATGGTATATTACACTGTTTCTTGATGAAAAACAGCTCAGAATTTAGAAGTGCCCAGAAACTGTCTAGATATTTCAATTAAAAAGCTCATGAACTTCTAAGATGTAAGTAGCATTCATTCATCAGCCCAGTGATGCTATTCTATTGAATATGTAAATAAAATTTCAAGACAGTAATATTTTCTATCAATTCTATATATAGCCAATATCATTTCTTGTCATTTTTTGGCATCTTGGTTTGACATATTGATTCATTTATTCAACAAATACGTCTTTAACGTCTATCATATTCCCAAGATTTCAACATCAATCTGACAAGAACACTTTGGTCTAATTGATGAGAACACTTTTGGGTGTGATAGATATTGTACAGTTGTAAAAATGTGTATAAAATAGTATTTTTGTCACAATCTCTGTTTACCTGTCTTAACTAAGGACTTACATGTCCTTGTAATGTAAATGTAATAATCTAATACTGTGCTATTCTGATGATGTAACTGTGACAATGATTTGACATTTAGGATAATGAACTCAATAAGGTAAACATTTTGTTTCTTTCTATATCTTGTCTTGTATTTTTTTTCTCCCTAAACGTTCATATTACAATCAAAACAGAATGGCAGAAATAAGTGCTGAACAACTCATATCCCACATATATGCTTATATTTATTGTGCCTGAACAATATAATCTTATGTGTGTGTCTGGTCATACTTTGTCAATGCACAGGGGTTCATAAGACTCTGGCAGGATAGATAACTTCCTCAGGTTCCCTGAAATTTGCATGCTGGCCAGATCGATGTAGCAGCTCTCAGATCACATGATTGCTGCTCCTCTTCTGAGTGAAGAAGGAAGTACTATTTTTTCTCAGGAAACTTAAAGCTATGAGAATGGAATAAACTATCCATTATGGCTTTCTATGGAAATGCCAACTTTGCACTGAATGAGGACTATTTGTGGTCTCTTCTATTTGCCCATGGATGCTAGTTTCTTTTCTTCACTGGGTCTTAGAAAATCTAAACAACATTTTAATATACACAGCATTTCTTTACTTCCAACATTTATCTTCTTCTAATGTTTCCACATTCATCAGATGAAGAACACACACTGTAGCTTCATCAATGTACCTCCTGTAAGCCAGCACTTGATTGTTCTATTACTTTCAGCTAGACAAGTTAGGCAGAAATATTTTATATATTCCATTGAGTTTGGATTTAAATAATGAGGAAGAATTAAGAAACACAAAAATGGAGATGTGTTTCTTTACACGAAGAAGAGGTATTCCATAAAAAAAAATTAAGGTTCATGAAAAGGAAGGGGATAATAAATATGCAAATAATGCATGGTAAATTTGATCACAAATATACAGACTAAACTATATATGTTTGTTGTTTATTTTATGAATTACACTACATAGTGTAATTCATTTGAAGCAACTTATAATAGCCATATTTAATAGATAAATTATATTTATATAAAATTATTACATTTATATTTTGAGAAAATAATTTTGGTTTTAATATGCTGAAATTATTGTTGGGCATGTATGGGAAGTAACAATTGCTTTCATAGTGGTTTACATATATTAACTAGCTTACCTCATAAGTTACGTGGTGAGTAAACTCAATTATAATTTGACTCTACAGGGACATCAATCTTGACAGCTCATATGGAAGAGTATCAACTTTCTAAACTGATAATAGCTAGAGGTCATAAAAACAGGAGAGACGAAAACAGAACCTAAAAGTCTTGTAACTATTAGAACTGTGAGTATAAGGTTAAGAAATAATAGTGAGATTAGATGTAGAAAGGAAGATGATGGATATATAATACACAGGAAATAGCTAATAAAACCAAGGTTTGAACTTGAGAGATACTGGTTTCAAGATTGATATGCTAAAGCTAGTTTTAGTGATATATGATAATCACTTATATTTTTGAAAGTTTATGAGAACTGAAATGACTGTATTCATTCAGAAAATGTATTCAATGACAAGGTATTAAAATGAAATAAAGTATAGTAAATATGTTTCCTTACTCTTGGAGTAATCAAATGTATTTTCATGATCTCAAAAATTGATACAGAGAATACCACAAAGGAACAAGATTATAGGAATAGACAATTTTTGTCCTAAGATGTCTTATCTGTAAGATAACTACAAAGCAAGTGTCAGAAAAGTGAAGCAACATACAGAAACCCATTTGACATTATCATTCAGAGACTGAGTGTATTCTGTGTATGTCAATTTTTTAACAAATATAGATAATGATTACATACCTCTGAAGCTTCAGGGACATCAATCTTGACAGCTCATATGGAAGAGTACCAACTTTCTAAACTGATAATAGCTAGAGGTCATAAAAACAGGAGAGACGAAAACAGAACCTAAAAGTCTTGTAACTATTAAAACTGTGAGTATAAGGTTAAGAAATAATAGTGAGATTAAAAAAAAAACTTAAAAAAATTGGATGATAGATGAAAATTCCTAGGTGGAGGAAATATTATCCATGTATAACAGCAAAAGCTTAGGGGAAAAAAAACCCTGTAGAAACAGAAAAATGGTGTTGATCAGCATTGAGGGTAAATCAGTCCTTGAAAGGAGAGATATTGGGATGATATAAGGATGATGCATTAGTTGTCTTCATAACAGATATCTGAGGAATCACCTTAAAAAGATGAAAGTTTGATTTGTGCTGATGACTTAAATTATTCTAGACCATTATATGCCAGCTGTATTGTTTTGGGTCTATGGAAACAAAATAGTTATGGCAAGAGTATGTCAAATAAAAAACTGAGGCAGGATGAAGAGATAGGAATATGTGTAGAGATAGATATATATAGCCTACAATGAATAAACTTTATTTTAAGAGGTTCTCCCTCATTAAGGTCTCACTACTCTCTAGTAATGCCTCAAGCTTGGGACTTTGTCTTTAACAACATGGGCCTCCAATAGAATCCAATCACTCCCAAATTAACCAATAAAATGCATGTAAAATGGCTGTGCCTTAATGAACTAGCAGGGCACAGATATCTTTAGGATAAAGGATTCTTTATTCCCCTTTAAAAGTTTTCAATAAGAGCAGGATCAATCCTTTATCAACATCATCTATTATATCTTTAAAATTGTTTTGCTCACAGTTCCCATGATTCTGACTTTAGAGTAAAAAATAGAGGAGGTTACTGGGACAATTGATTCTGGATAGCTGATGCTAAGAAATTAGCAATGATTAAGAAGAAACAAGCATCACTGAAGTAAAAAATTCTGGGAAATGCTTTCTGAGAGCACAAAGCTGTATTCCAGAAATAGACATCATGTTGTCATCCAGAATTGGTGATATGTAAGCTTCATCCAAGTGGTACTGGTTTCGAAGGCATAAAGTCATCATGGAAAGTAGCCGAGGCTTAGCACTGTGAGAGTCCAGGAAAGGCTATTATTGAAAGCATAGCCTCAGTGGCAGCTGAAGGCCCAGGACTGAGAGGGTTATATAAAAAGTTGAGGCTTGGCACCATGAAAGGAATCTTTGAAGGCAATTGGAGAAGTTTAGTTGCAGCAGAAGACCCCAGCATATTAGAGATGACAGTACCATGGGATAACCACAAAGATCTACATTTGCAGTGGAGTAGAGTCAGCCAGAGCCAAGAGAGCTACAGAGGGCAGAGCTGAAGGCATGACCCAAGCCTGTTGGAGGAACCCAGAAGATCCTGTGTGGATCCCAGATGATGGAATAATAAGATGTGAGGTTGGAATTGTCTTGAAGACCCCATAATGATAGAGATGCCAAAAACCATGGAATACCTGACCAAGAACACAGCTAACAGGGCATGGAACCAGTCCAAGAGGAAGCACTGTTTGTCAGTCAACAAAGCTTGAAGGAGTTAGACATACATCACCATTCCAAAATGTCTGAATCTTCATGTTGGAAGTATGTGATTTGCCTTCAATATTATCTTACTGTGGATTGCCATTAAGGGATTATATGAGTCTCAGAAGAGACTTTGAACTTTGGACATTTAAATTCTTTTGAAACTATTATAAACAATGAGGACTTTTGATGTTGGACTAAACACATTTTGCCTTATCTTATGTCTAAGAGCCTACAGGTTCCAGGGAGTGGAAAGAGGTGGTTTAAATAGATTTGGCCCTCATAGACTCGTTTGTTTGGAAGCTTGGCCTCCAGGAAGTGTGTGGTGTGACTTTGTTGTTTCCTATACTCAGGCTCTTCCCAAAGTGGAATGAGAGCCTCCGCCTGTCTGCCTTTGGATTAAGACATAGAATTCTTGGCTCCTCCAACACAATGTCTACCTGGACACTGCCATGCTTTCTGCTATTCTGGTGATGAACTGAACCTCAAAAACTGTAAGCTAGTTCCAATGAAATGTTTTATCTATAAGAGTTACCTTGGTCATGGTGTTTCTTTACAATAATAAATCCTTAACTACAGCAATATTATTTGCTGAAAGAAATCAAGCATGGTGGTACAAATTGGTACAACAATTTCTGTCACAATTATTTTATAGTACTCTAACAATTTGCATATCCCCTAAGAATAAGCAATACCCTTTCAAAGTAAAGACTATTTCAGACAATTCCCATTTGTTGCTCCCTGAGGCCAATGCATCAGTTTAATTCTGTAACTATATTCACATACTTTTCCCTGGGGAATCAACCTCACAGCCATCTTACAGTTTTTCTTTAGCTTCAAGATAGAGAAGTTGCTGTTAAGATTCTCTTCCTTAGAGTATCTAAGAGAAATACACCTTGATTTAGCTCATGTCTGTCTTGTAGTAATACCCTCCTGTCCATATTTCATGGATTAAAGGAACACATGAAATGGGTTTCCAAACACTTTCGAACCCAAGATTTCATATTGATGCTGTCATGTTTTTAACTTAATGTACATCTCAGATTCCCTCAGAGGTTGCTATAAATTCTTCCGTGATAAGGGATGCTATCAACTCTATTAGTATTCTCTTGTTCATGCCCTGACTCCATGACCAAGTCAATAAAAATCAAAACAATGTGGTAAGTAACAGTTTAGTTGTCTAGTATTAGTTTTTAATTTCTTCCATGGTAGAGGCAGCCTTTTAAACAGGATATTTGTCCTCTTGATAAAGAACTGTGGTCCATAAACTAAACAGCTCATTTTGAGTTCAATTTAAATGGAAATATTCAAATACCAATTGACTTATATTCCTTCTTTGCACTTGTTTGATACCATATTCTTATATAAATTATTTCAGTGTTACTTTGTAATTCTTCATGGAATTGCTGTCTACCTTCAAGAATTTATTGCATGCCACTCAACCTATCACGAGTATTCTGGGTTTTAAAATCTCATTCTTTATTTTTATTTTTTTTCTTTTCTATTCCCCCTCCTTTTCTATTCACCCTTACATTTAAACCAAAACCATTTTACTGACAAGTTATTTTCATAGTAATGAAATTATGGTTTTCATTTTACAAATTTGAAGACTGATGAAGTTACTCTCTTGTAGCTGGCTAGTAATAGCCATAAAATGGAAAGTTTCTAATATGAAATCATAATAGTTTTCTGTTGGTTGATAGCATATAAACCAATGTGTAAGCTTATAGAGTTATGGCACAGATGAATACTGTAGCTTCCAATTATGCATGCTATAATATGTATATTATAGACATTATATGGATGTTTCAGCATTGAATATCAGCATAAACAAGACCTATATAATATCAATATCAATTAACATGCTAATATATACAAATAAAATTTCACAAGACCCAGTGACTAGATGAAGAGTTACAGTGAATTCAGACAATATTAAGTTTAACTCTAGTACTCTTGTTTTATTGTTATTTTGTTTTTTCAGCTTATTAATGTCTATTTTAATAATGCTTTTCTATGGACAACTGTCTCTATTCTTTCCTTCCTTTATTTCATCTCATCCCTCAGCTAATATTGATGTGTTTGTTTCTTTGTTTGTTTGTTTGTTTGTTTGTTGAGTAATATCATTGTTCTAATTTTTAAATTTTTCATTTGTTTATTAATTTTCTTTGCATCCCAATATCAGCTCACCCTCTCTTCACAGTATGTACCTTCTCATGCAGAACTTCTCCCATTCCTACCTCTCCTTCAGGGTTTCATCCCTGCTTCTGCTTCCCCTCTCTTTCCTCTAGAACATCAGGTCACTGCAGAACTAGGCACATCCACCCCCACTGAGGTCAGACAAGGCAGTCCATTTAGGGAAATACTATCAAAGGGTAGGCAGTGTTGGTATTCTGTCTAAACTCACCCCACAGTTCCTGGCAGCAGCCAGGTGTGCTCCTCCCCACAATAAGCTGGCAATAGCCAGGTAGGCTTGGCCCAGTATGAAAGGGGCTGCTTGGTCCCTCCTCTCTCTCTTATACTCTTGGTTTCTTGCCTCTCTCTTATATCTTGCCCCCTTTCTTCCCATTCCCTTCTCCTCTCTTCCCTTCTTCTATTCCAAGCATGACTTTTATAAGTGACTGACTTTTGGCTAAAACTAGTGTAGGCAGAAATGAAAAACAACAGCTTCTTTTTCTAGGATGACAGCAAGTTGAAGCTGCTTTCCTACAGAGACCTCCTTCCAAGGTTAACCAACACATCTCCTCATCCTTCAACTATATACAATATACACAGGTCCTCTTCAGCAGTATTAATTACTGGGCAGAGTTTTTGAGCTGCTTGTCATCAGAGCATATAGGCACTAGAACTGAGCCTTTCTGTATATATTGGTATTCTGTCTGGATTCCACCCCCACAGTTACCTGGCAATAGCCAGGTAGGCCTGGCCCACTCTAAAAGGGGCTGCTTGCCCCCTTCTCTCTCTTACTCCTACTTCTCTCCCTTGCCTCTTGCCATTTGCTCATGCTCTCTCCCCATTCCCTTATTGCCCCTTTCCACATGATCATGGCTGGCCTCTATGTCTCTACTCTCTCCTTCTCTCTGCCTTTCTCTGACTCTGCTACCCTCTTAACTTGCCTCCCAAATCGCCCTAAATAAACTCTATTCTATACTATACTGGTGTGTGTCTGGTCTCATAGAGGGAAGCGATTCCTCGGCATGGGCCCCCTGAGGTACCCCTTTCCCAGACACCCCACCAGAACATATTCTTATAGCAACAGATTCCGGGAGAACCCTAAGACCTGTGCTTGGGAACCAAGCTACTCATCTGCTACATTTCTCCAGACCTTGCTTGCTCTCTAGTTGGTGATTCAGTCTCTTGGAGCCCCCAAGGGTCGAGGATATTTGACTCTGTTGGTCTTCCTTAGGAGACCCTGTCATTCTCCCAACTCTTCTGTAAGACTTCCAGAGTTCCACCTAATATTTGGCTGTGGGTGTCTGCATCTCTTTTTGCGTTTTTATTGACCCGATACATTGATTTTTTTAAAATATATCTTCTATGCTGAGATTCTCTCTTTTATCTCCTGTATTTCGCTGATGGTGTTTATGTTTGTATTTTCTGTTCTTTCCTGTAGGTTTTCCATCTCCTGTATTGACTTAGTTTGTGTTTCCTTAATTGCTTCTATTTCCCTTTTCAGGTCTTATACAGATTTATTCATATCCTTCACCTGTTTGAATGTATTTTCCTGTATTTCCTTGGGGTATTTTTTTCATGTCTTCATTAACAGTCTCTATCATCTTCACAAGATTTGATTTAAGATCATTTTCTTGTGCATCAATTGTATTAGGATATCCAGGGTTTTCTGTAGCAGAATAGCTGGGCTCTGGGGGTTCCATATTGCTCAGGGTCTTATTGATTGTGTTCTTCCCCTGTCCTTTAGGCATCTGCTTTTCCCTGGTGCTGACTGGATGATCCTGATGGTAGCTTTACTTCTAAGAAATGTATGGGAAGCTACAGGCCAGACAATGGAGGTAAGAGTACCAGACTCTGCTGACTGTTCCTCAAGCTGACCCCACTGGCAATGTATTGGTGGGAGTAGGATTCCAAGCTGGTTTGTCTTGGGGCACTTGAAGGCTTTCATGTGGTAGCAGGACACTCTTGGGTTCCAGCAAGTCTCCTCAGGACCTAAGAGCAAGCCCAGAGATAGACAATGTAGTTCAGGGGACCACAGGCAACTTACCTTTACATTATTTGCTTTATTAAGTTCATTTCTTAGTAAATATTTTAAGATATCCATCTAGCTGAAATGAGTGAGAGAAATGAAATGATTTAGCATGTAGAGATGCTAGTCTACAAGATTTATGGCAATTTGATAATTGAGATTCATCCAGCTTGTCTTGTAGGCTTAGGAATTTTCCATCCCATAGAAGCTGCTCATCTTGTTGGTTATCACATGGTATTGGCATCTCCAAAAATGCAGAGGTGTAACCATCAATGGGATGAAGAACCTTGAGAAAAGTAATGGTTTATTACCAGGAAATAGATCTTTCTAGTGAGATTTTTTGGCATTACAAAGAAGCTCTGCTACTTGTCTTTACTATTGGGCCATAATAATATTTTGATATTTTTATTTAAGGGCAGAATGAACACTTAGTGATCAATTGTAAACTATCATATAATTTTTTTCTTAAACTGTACTAATTTATTCATATGTGTTTGCCTATGTTGCATATGTGAAGGCATAGATGAACATAATCATATGATAAGTTGCTTAAGTTTTCTACTCATTAGCTTCAAAATATGGCTGCCATATAAAGATATTACAAGGTAAGCTCAAAACCACATTGAGTAATTCATATTGATTCAGTAATTAAAAATTAATTTTAGATAGGTACAAATAAGTAAGGGTGTTATAGGTTTATATCACATGAAGTCAGTATAATAATCATTTAGTTCCTAAAGTCTTTTGATAAACTTGGAAATTAATCATAAATTGTTATAATAAAGCAATATAACATTAACAATATAAAAACAATGTTCAAGAAATTATTTTTACTTATCAAAATGTACAGTGAGAAAGAAAATTATCTGAAGTTAACAGGGACTAAGTACTTATATTAAAACATAGTAGTTATACTTCAATATGGTATGTATACTGTGTTTAGTTTTGGGGAAAACAGTTTTATGATAATTATAAAGTTCTGTTTAATTAAGCTTTCCATAAAAGGGCAATCCCAAGCCCCAGAAAACAGATAATAAGATAATAGATAAGAAAACATAAAAAGGATGATATTTTGCTTTTTGCATACTATATTAGCCTATTCTGGTGGTCATCACCTTGTCTATCCCAACAATCCTGCATCTTATAAGAATGTAAGGAATTTACCTCATTTTTTTAAAATTTTTTTTAAAATTTTTTTTGGAATTTACCTCATTTTACTTCTTCAGAACACTTATAAACAGGCATTCTTTAGGGCATTTCATGACTCTAATAGAGAAGAAACATATTTCTTGAATGTTTGGGTCAGTCAGTAACTTTTTGTCCAATTTTTACATTAAATAAATGTCCTCAAGAAGGATATCAGTGGTTTACAGCAATCATAAATGAATCTCAATTGTAGAGAAGTTTTTCAAGTTAAAAATTAATCATTCACACTCAAAACACTTAATCTGCATAGCCAGTATCATGTGCTCAGGACTTCATTCCTCGTTAATATTTTAAATACATTAGGATCATTTGGGACTATTGGTTATGAATAAGAGAAGCAGATCAATTAGAGAGTGACTTATTAGTTACTTTCTTCTTTTTACACAAAGATCCCTAGAGATATGATAAGGCTTTGAAAGAAACACACTGAATTATTATTGAAATACTTAGGAGCTTTGACTTAAGCTGTATAAAACTTATTAGAAAAGCAGTGCCCAAACAGAATAGTTTATGAACAGAAGCTGAATCTGACTTTAAATTTTCTACTAATATTCTGAGCATAAACTTGAGGAAGTGTTTTAATAATTGTAATACTACATTTTCCCCTATATAATATTGAAATAATATTCTTTGAAATGTAACAATGGGAATATAATAGAACAGTAGGTACAATGGATTTAATATTTTATATATCTACTAATAGTCAATACATTTTAAGCAGTAAGAAATAACCTAAAAGGTTTCTTAGAGAAAACTGAAGATAAAAGATTATGAAAGCACAGGGCAGGGGTGGGGGATGGAATCCACAAATACAAAGACTTAGAGCTGGACATTATATTGAGAGTGAGAGACCTGGGAATGTTCAGCTTTAAATGGGATGTCTTCATCAAATCTCTTCTCTCAGAGCACAGGGAGTACCTGACAGAGAGGCAAAAAGAGTATAAGAGCCATAGGGAATGGAGGAAACCAGAAGAAGAAGGCCCTCTAAATCAACATGATCAGGCTCTTATGAATGCATAAAGACTGACTTAGCATGCTAAAGACTTGCATGGATCTCAACCAGCTTTTCTGTTCAGATATTATGGCTTCCAGTTTATTGTTTTATGGAATCCCTTACAGTAAGTTAGCAAATCTCTATTAAGGATGGTGAACATTTTTTTAGGTGCTTCTCAGCCATTCAGTATTCATCAGTTGAGAATTCTTTGTTTAGTTCTGTACCCCATTTTTAAATAGGGTTATTTGATTTTCTGGAGTCCATCTTCTTGAGTTCTTTTTATATATTGGATATTAGTCCCCTATCTGATTTAGGATTGGTAAAGATCCTTTCCCAATCTGTTGCTGGCCTTTTTGTCTCATTGAGAGTGTCTTTTGCCTTATAGAAGCTTTGCAATTTTATGAGGTTCCATTTGTCAATTCTCGATATTATTATATAAGCCATTGCTGTTCTGTTCAGAAAAATTTCCCCTGTGCCCATAAATTGCAAATCAAAACAACCCTGATTCCAACTCACACCAGTCAGAATGGCTAAGATCAAAAATTCAGGTGACAGCAGATGCTGGCAAGGATGTGGAGAAAAAGGAACAGTCCTCCATTATTGGTAGGATTGCAAGCTGGTACAACCACTCTGGAAATCAGTCTGGCAGTTCCTCAGAATACTGGACATAGTAATACTGGAAGATCCAGCAATTCCTCTCCTGGGCATATACCCAAAAGATGTTGCAACTGGTAATAAGGACACATGTTCTACTATGTTCATAGCAGCCTTATTTATAATAGACAGAAGCTGGAAAGAACCCAGGTGTCCCTCAACAGAGGAGTGGGTACAGAAAATGTGGTACATTTACACAATGGAGTACTACTCAGAAATTAAAAACAATGAATTCATGAAATTCTTAGGCAAATGGATGAATCTGGAGGATATCATCCTGAGTGAGGTAACCTAATCACAAAAGAACACACATGGTATGCGTGCACTAATAAGTGAATATTAACCCAGAAACTTAGACTACCCAAGATACAATTTGAAAAACACTTGAAACTCAAGAAGAAGGAAGAGCAAAGTGTGAATAATCCATTCCTTCTTAGACTGGAGTACAAAGTACCCATAGAAGGAGTTATAGAGATAAAGTTTGGAGCTAAGACAGAAGGAAAGACCATCCATAGACTGCCCCACCTGGGGATCCATCCCATATACAACCACCAAACCCAGCCACTATTGCATATGACAGAAAGTTTTGGCTGATAGGACCCTGATGTAGCTCTCTCATATGAGTCTATGCCAGGGCCAGGAAGCGAGAGTGGGTGGATTGGGGAGCAGGGTGGGGGGAGGGTATAGAGGACTTTAAAGATAGCATTTGAAATGTAAATGGAAAAAATATCTAATAAAAATGTAATAAAAATAAAATAAACAACCTCAAATTAAAAAAAAAAAAAAAAAGAAGAAGAAGAAGAACACCAGCTTGCCCACAAAACTTTTGACCCAAAATTTGTTTTGTCTACAAGAAATACAGGCACAAAGATGGGGCAGATCCTGAGAGAATGGCCAAACAATGGCCAGCCTACTTTGAGACACACCCCATGCAATGTCCAGCCTACTTTGAGACACACCCCATGGATTATTTTTTTCTGCTCCTTCTCCTTCTCCTTCTCCTTCTCCTTCTCCTTCTCCTTCTCCTTCTCCTTCTCCTTCTCCTTCTCCTTCTCCTTCTCCTTCTCCTTCTCCTTCCCCTTCCCCTTCCCCTTCCTCTTCCTCTTCCTCTTCCTCTTCCTCTTCCTCTTCCTCTTCCTCTTCCTCTTCCTCTTCCTCTTCTTCTTCTTCTTCTTCTTCTTCTTCTTCTTCTTCTTCTTCTTCTTCTTCTTCTTCTTCGTTTTCTTCTTCTTCCTCTTCTCCCCCTCCTCCTGCTCCTCCCCCTTTCCTGTCCTCTTCCTCCTCCTCCTTCTCCTTCTTGCCTAAAAGTTACTTCTCAATCATTCTTTATCACTCCCAATGTGTTAAATTTTACTTACCTTTTATGTTCCTCACTTTATTTTATTTTTTTAATTAGATATTTTCTTTATTTATATTTCTCCTTTCCTGGTTCCCCCTCTGAAAACCCCCATCATATCCCCCCTCCCCCTTTCCACCACACCACCCACTCTTGATTCCCTGTCCTGGCATTCTCCTACAATGGCCATTGAGGCTACTCAGGACAAAAGGCATCTCTTCCCATTAATGTCCAATAAGGCCACCCTCTGATCCATATGCAGCTGGAGCCATGGGTCCCTCCATATGTACTCCTTGGTTCATGGTTTAGTCCCTGGGACCTCTGGGGGTACTGGTTGGTTGATATTGCTGTTCTTCCTATGGGGCTGCAAGCTTCTTCAGCTCCTTCAGTCCTTTCTCTATCTCCTCCACTGGGGACGTTGTGCTGAAAGCAACTACCTCTGTATTTGCTAATTAGTAGCCTTCCTATACTCAAAGGATAAGAAAGGCTGAGACATAAATTAGAGAAATGAATCCCTTCACAATAGTCACAAACAGTATAAAGTATATTGGTATGATTCTAACAAGTGAAAGATATGTATGACAAGAACTTCAAGTCTCTGAAGAAAGAAATAGAAGAAGACCTCAGAAGATGGAAAGACTTCCCATGCTCATGGATTGGCAGGATTAATATAGAAAAAATGGCCACTTTACAGAAAGCAATATACAGATTCAATGCAATCCTCAACAAAATTACAAATTAATTCTTCACAGAGGTAGAAAAAGCAATTTGCAAATTCATCTAGAATAACAAATACCTAGGATATTGGAAACTATTATCAACAATAAAAGAACTTCTGTTGAATCACCATCCCTGACTTCAAGCTGTACTCCAGAACAAGTGTGATAAAAAAAAAAAAAGAATGGTATTGGTCTAGTGACAGGCAGGTAGATCAATGGAATACAAATAAAGACTCTGAAATGAACCCATACACCAAACAAGTCACTTGATCTTTGAAAAAGCAGCTAGAACTATACAATGGAAAAAAGACAGTATTTTCAATAAATGGTGCTGGTTCAACTGGCAGTTAGCATGTAGAAGAATGTAAATAATCCATTCTTATCTCCCTGTACAAAGCTCAAGTCCAAGTAGAACAAGGACCTCCGCATAAAACCTGGTGGGATTGCAAGCTGGTACAACCACTCTGGAAATCAGTCTGGCGGTTTCTGAGAAAACTGGACATAGTACTACCAGAAGATCCAACAATACCTCTCCTGGGCATATACCCAGAAGATATTTCAACTGGTAACAAGGATACATGCTCCACTATGTTCATAGCAGCCTTATTTATAATAGCCAGAAGCTGGAAAGAACCCAGATGTCCCTCAACAGAGGAATGGATACAGAAAATGTGGTACATTTACACAATGGAGTACTACTCAGCTATTAAAAACAATGAATTTATGAAATTCTTGAATAAATGGATGTATCTGGAGGATATCATCCTGAGTGAGGTAACCCAATCACAAAAGATGTCACTTAATATGCACTCATTGATAAGCGGATATTAGCCTAGAAATCTAGAATACCCAAGATACAAGTTCCAAACCATAAGAAAATCAAGAAAGACCAATGTGTGTATACTTCACTCCTCCCTAGAATAGGGATTAAAATATACATGGAAGGATGTGCAGAGACAAAGCTTGGAGCTAAAATGAAAGGATGGGCCATCCATTGAGTACCCCACCCGGGTGGCCCATCAGATAATCAGCCACCAAACGCAGACACTACTGCATACACCAGCAGGACATTGCTGAAAGGACCCTGATATAGCTGTCTCCTGTGAGGCTTTGACAGTTCCTGACAAATGCAGAAGTGGATGCTCACAATCATCTATAGGATAGTACACAGGGTCCCCAATGTAGGAGCTAGAGAGAGTACCCAAGAGTTGTAGGGGTCTGCAACCCTATAGATGGAACAACAATATGAACTAATCAGAACCCCCAGACCTCATGTCTCTACCTGTATATGTATTAGACGATGGCCTAGTTGGCCATTATTGGGGAAGAAAGGCCCTTGGTCTAGCAATGTTTATAGGCCCCAGTACAGGGGAATGCCAGGGCCAAGTAGCGGGAGAGGGAGGGTAGGGGAACAGGGCGGGTGGAGGATATAGGGGACTTTTGGATAACACTTGAAATGTAAATGAAGAAACTCTCTAATAAAAAAAAAAAAAAAAAAAAAAAAAAAAAAAAAAAAAAAAAAAAAAAAAAACAAAAAAAAAAAAAAAAAAAACTTCCCAGGGAAGACAAAAAAAACAAAAAACAAACAAACAAACAAAAAACTAAGAAAAGAAAGTGGGGAAGAGCTTCGAGCACATATTCCCTATTTTGTAGTAGTTATTCTTGCTTATGGATACTTTTAAAGTTCCTTTGCCATAAATTTGAATATTTGTTCTACTTGCTTTTTGGAGGAGAGTCCACAATGAGATAAACTTTATAAGTTGTCATAGATCATAAGTTTGTAATATGAACGATGATTCCTAAATAAATTTACGTTCCATTCCCCTGGTTTATCTCCCACCAAAATGGTTTATGGTGGATAGAAATTAATTTTAGTTTGGACACTTAAATACCTATAATCCCTTCAACAATTATCTTAAAAGTTTAGAAACTGGTCAAGGTGGTACAAAACTTCAGTCATAGCACTGGAAAGGCATATATAAGCAAATTTCTCTCATTTCAGGACAGCCTGGTCTACAGAACCAGTCCCCAGACAGCTGGGATACATAGTGAGAAACTGCCTGAAAATACACAAACACATTATAGATGCTAGATCTAAAAAAACTTAGGTATTATGCTAGTGATACACATAAATATGACTTTTTAAGGAAAGAAAATCTTTTGGAAATGCACATTGTCCATTATTTTATTGTTTATAACTATGACTTTCCTTTTTCTGGTTTGGTGCAACTCTGAACTATATTTTAGATCATGGGGTTTTTTACTTCAAGAAAATATTGTCTTAACATCATTAGAGTACTGGAGAGAAGCATCAGAGACACCAATTATAAAAGAAAAGAGATCAGTGTTCACACAACCTGAACAGATAGCCACAGAAAAATCATTAGAACAATTTTTTCTAGTGACATCAGTTTCCTCCTGTAGTTTGGGGATGTTATCTTTGTAGTTATTCAAGCTAAGAACTTAAAAAAATTATACTTGACTACAATATCTTCTGCCTTAATTTCATACAAATTTTGTTTCTAAATCTGACCATATCCAATACATATGATAATTCTTATTTATTTGTTTATTTATTTATGTATATTATTATTATTTTACCAAAAGAAGTGTTTGTGGTTGTTCATTGGCTGACAGTTTAAATATATTGTCTATCATTGTTAGTAAATCATACTTGCAGGAGCTTGAGGAATTATCTGGTTACCTTGTATCCATAGATAGGACGCAGAGGGTGAAACCTCAAAGTTTACCCCCAGGTTGCAATATACTTCCCCAGTGAAGCTTCACAGCTTAAATCTTTACTGACTCTTCTGAACAACACTCGAATTAGGGGTGAATTGTTTACACACATGAGCCAGATGTGGACAATCCACAGCAACTGATTTCAAATGTAACATAAATTACCTTCCAATATGAGATTGTGATTCAGTAAACATTTGATTTGTAACTATTCCCTCTTTATATAAAAAAAATGCCATATTAATGCTGTGACTAGTTATGATTCTTCCAAATAATGCAATTGAATTTCTAGTTTACTAAGCTGCTTAGACTTAATATTGGCTTGCCACAAGCTAGACTTAAATAGGAGGGACGACTCTCATTTAAGAAAAACACAACCATAAGTTTTTTTCCTGTAGGCAATTTTGTGGTGCATTGCTTGATTGGTGTTTACAGTGAGTGGGCCCATCTCGTGGTGTTGGCAGTGCTACTTCTGAGCAGGTAGTCCTGATTTATCTAAAAAAAAAAAGGCAAGTAAACATTGAGGAGCAAGCCAGTAAGCAAGATTTCTACATAACACCCATGTCAGTTCCCGCTCCCAAGTTTCTGACTTTAAATAGATGATGTATTACAAGAAACAAGTAAAAATAAACTCTTGCATCCCCAAGTTGCTTTTGTCATGATATTTTAACACAACAACAGAAACCTTAAGTAAAGAATTGGTATTGGGTTGTGGAATATTTCTGTGACAGATCTGACCATGTATTATTGTGGCATTCAAATTTTAGGTTGGAAAAGCTATTGAATTATTGAAGTACAGTGGTATCTTTTGTGGGAGCTTGGAATATAAGAATGTTGAAGGGGAATGGGGTCATTGAGGGTAAGGTGTGGGGAAGTACAGGAGATATGGCTATGAAAATTAATGGAAATCTGCAGCTGACAGCAGTATGAAGGTAGAGAGTATCTCCAGGATATAGAAGAGACCTTGGATAAGGGAGGTGTCCAAGAATCAATGGGGGTGAGCTTAGCTGTGACTCACAACATTGAGGATTTGGAACCTGAAGAGGGTACATCCTGTATTAAGCCAGGAACCCTGGTGGAACAATAGAGACACCAACATGCCCACCAGAATACTTTCAACCCAAAATTTATCCTGTCTACAAAAAAAAAAAAAAAAAAAAACCAAGCATGAGGTGTGAAGCAGAAACTGAGGGAATGGCCAACCAATAACAGGCCCAACTTTAGACATGTCCCATGGGCAATCACCAGTCTCTAACACTGTTAATGATACTCTGTTATGTATGTTATGCATGCAGATAGGAGTCTAGCATGGCAGTCCTCTGGGAGGCTCCACCTAGAAGCTGACTCAGACAGATGCAGACACTTAGAGCCAAACAATGGATGGAGCTTAGGGACTCTTGCGGAAGAATAGGAGAATGCATAGCAGGTCCAAAGGGGATAGGAACACTGCAGGAAGACCAACAGAGTCAACCAAGTTGACCCTTGGGCTTCTTAGAGTGTAAAACAGCAACCAAAGTACATACAGGGGCTGGACCTAGGCCTCCCCACTCATATGTAACAGATATACTGTTTGGCCTTCATGTGTGGGCTCTTCCTAAAGCTGTTGCCTGTATGTGGAATATATTCTAGTAGCTGGGCTGCCTTGTCTGGCCATGGTGGGAAAGAAACACTAGCCTCACTGAGACTTGAAATGTGGGTAAGAGGGGAAGATTCCTAGCAGAACCCACCCTCACTCAGAGGAAATAGAGAAGAGAATAGGTTATGGGGGAAGGATTGTGGGAATTGGTGACTGGGAGGTAGACAGTAAGTAAAGCGAATAAGTAAAATAAATCAGTTAATTAAATCAAGTTTAAAAAAAGAATGTTGAGAAAAAAAACAGAAAATTCTAGCCTAACTTTTGGAATTAAAGAGGGAAATTTTTAAATACCATTAAGCCTATAGAGGAAATGCTGGTTCTACCACATAACTCCATTTCTACATCCCTTCCTGGGTCAAGAACAAATACTGTTAACCATTTTCAAAGTAAGTAAGTAAGGAAGGAAGGAAGGAAGGAAGTAAATAAATAAAACCATAGTATCATCAATTTGCTGTATAATCATACATAGAGTTATAATGAACTTTTCTCTTTTGAACTGATGGTATACTTCCCATAAATCAAAGAATGACTAGCAAAAATATCAATATCAGACATGAGAATACCACTTTTGAGTTATTGGCCAGGGCTAAAAGACTCAATAACATCAATTGTAGTTACCCATGGTTATCCTGACCCCACAGAGTTAAAAATTGAGTCCTTATTGCTGAAGAGACCACACACTTCAGAAATAGGTCCCAGAGATTTCTTAACTGCAACTTACCTTAAGGCACCCATCCCTGAAGACTAGCTTTCATGGTAATAGAAGGTACTATACTAGTTTCTATAGGAGGGAACTAACAGAAATTCCTACCCAGATATAATGCCTATTAACCACATCAATGATCAGTATGGCAAAATAAATCTATGGGTGTTCTAATGCACTTATATATTAGCTGTAATCAATTTCTCTCTAATTGGTTTTAAAACCCACCCATCAAAAGGGATATCATGTCCAGTACTAGAAAACAAGCTAAGTATAACCATGCTCATTATATCTTGACTTATACTTCTCTTATTATCCTAAGCTGAAATATTGTCCCTATGCAAGTATTCAATGTAATATCCTTTTAAAAGTACGAGCTCACCCTATTTTGTTGCATACATTAATTCATAGATGACCTTTCATAAATTTTCTGAATGTTGAAGTTTCTCTCGCTTCAGCTTCAAGACAAATTCTAATTTTCACTTCAACTTTTACGGACTGATTGATTATTGTTGATCAATTTTGCTACAGTGTTGTCATTTTTTATGTTAAATGAACACAATAAAATATTCATGGGGGTTGAGGAATATTAGAAGATAAGTTGATATACAATCATATCTTATTTTATCTTTATAATTTCCTGACCATTTACATGTTGCTCAGCAACGTTTTTATTCTTATTATCTCTTACTTATTTTTTATTCCATTCCCCCAAATAAAATTTCAATTAAGTATCAATAAATTATTTTCTGGGAAACAAATAGATTTCAAGGACATAGGTAACTCTACCCCCTATAACTGGTCCTCTATTACCAGACATGTCAGATGCCTTTTTTCAAGTTATCAATATGTTCTGTCTTCTAAAATTTCTTTTATAATTTTGTAGATACCTGACTTTTTTCTTGTAACTCTATCTGGTCTTTTTGTGGTGTATATGTGCATGTCCTAAATCTCTTCTATTTGTAAGGAAACCAATTACAGTTAATCATGAACTGGGAATTTAATTTTATCTTATTGACATTTGTTAAAGATTCTACCTTCTGAAACAGTTATATTTAGACACTGGATATTAAGGGTTCAGCATATGAATTTGGGAGGAAAAAGGGACACAAGTCAGTCCAAAGCAACTATGGTTATAGAGATGTTCAGAAACTATGTCAGGTTATCTAATGCCATATTGAAACATTCAAAATAGAAGTGTTAATTAATAAATAAAAATAACTAGTTGGAATGGTAGAGTGTTATATAATTAGAACAAATATTGTAGAATTAGTCTTTCAGAAAAAAAAATTAAACATTGTAACTGGAATATAGAGATGAAATAAACAAATTAGTATTAAAATGAGCAGTTATATGCTCCAGTCTGGATGCCTTTCCTGGTCTTTGACACATACTTTATGTTCTTTCATGTCCACTGCTGTTTCAAGTGATGTAATTGTGCTTACTTTTTCCAATGTCTCAGACCTCTTTATTGAACTCCAGATGATTGAGTCAACTCTCTTTTTCATTGCAGTTTGTATTCCCTCACAGAAGAAAATGAAAAAAAAAAATATTAGAATCTTTTTTGTGTGTCTCCATCTCTCAGTGTGTCTCCTTGATATTTTTCTAATTAATGATACCTCATTTGTCATTTATTAGAAAATATAATACAAAGATAAACCCTTGAACTCTAGTATAACCTTTAATTAATTTTTCTGAGTGAATTATTAAGTAGTATGAGTTGTACTTATAATTTTAATTCAGTCATTACCCCACCATTTCCACTAACTGCTAATTATATTTAACTTAGCCCATGGGCACACTGGCTAACCACTGTGTACAGTGAACTGAACTCCTTTGAGGCACCGAAACCATATTAACCCATTCTTAACTCAAAAAGAAAATGTGAGAATGACATTCTACTAATGAGTGTCATTTATATAAAGTAGGTCATATACCAGATATTACACTTAGTGCATAATGAACTCAAGGAATTCTACAATGAGTTTAAGCTCATAGTAGTTCTCTTGTAAAGAAGAAATGTTTTAACCATACCTAGGGGTGCCTCCATCCTTTCAGAGATGAAAGGGAGGGAAGATGGCAGGAGGGAATGTGTGAGAAGACACCTGGGAGGAAGGAAACAATCTCAATGTAAAGCAAATAAATAAATTAATTAAAAAAGAATGTATTTTAAGCATCAATAAAAATATATCCTGTTTCACTAGATATTGAAAAGATAGGGGATTTTGGCCAGGCACAATACTTGTAATTCATTCTAAAACCAGGCATTACTAGCTCAGAGATGACCTTAGGAATTTTATAATTATCTTACATGAAATAAACCATGAGGTACTAAATTCCATGACAATTCAACTGTTTGGTCTCATATAATTGTTAAAAATGAAAAGGACAAAATGGGGTGACCTTGTGAGACACCTTATCAGTTAATAGCGTTTGCAGTCCTTTCAGAGGACCTGAGTTTGTTTTCCAGAAGCCACATAGTGGTCCAAAACTGTCTAATTCCAGTACCAGGAGATCCAATATCTTCTTCTCTCACCTGGAAACACCACATACACATGCATATATACAAGAAGAGCTTTCATGCACATACAATAAAATAGTCATTTCAAAAATAAAAATGAAAGTATTTTTACACATTACCATTTGCTTTTTGTTGTTTCTTTGGCTATGAAAAATCCCTTCAGTTTGATTCAATCTTAATTTTAGTTTATTTTGTTTGATTGTATATGCTTTATATCACCCAAAACTTCATTGTTTAGATCGATGTTAATAAGGCTTTCTGCATGTGTTCATTTAGTCCTTTTCTTTTTTTTTTTTNTTTTTGTATCCATTCCTCTGTTGAGAGGGACATCTGGGTTCTTTCCAGTTTCTGGCTATTATGAATAAGGCTGCTATGAACATAGTGGAACATGTGTCCTTGTTACCAGATGGAATATCTTCTGGATATATGCCCAGTAGAGGTATTGCAGGATCTTCTGGTAGTACTATGTCCAATTTTCTGGTGAACCGCCATACTGATTTAGTCCTTTTCTAGTTTCAGCTTTTCACTTGAGGATTTACTCCAGTTGAGTTAATTTTTGTAAATATTGTGAGATAATGATAAGGTTTATGACTATCTTGTGGTTCTCTAGCTTTTCAAGTCTCAGCTCTTGACACAATCAAATATCAGTTGATGAGTTTATGTTTTGTATCTAGTCTCCCTATACTATCCCAGTATATCTATATTCTGTCTGGATTATTGTACACAGTCACTTCTTGCATCTGTGCTTATAAATTTATTTGTAATTTGTTTACCAATCTATACTGATATGTTTGAACAAAAGTAGCTATGATGTCTCCAAGTACAGTGCCTTCTGTTGTGCTGATTATTTGCTCTGGTTTGAATGGTATTGTTCTACCTTTGAGTCAATTTCACACTTTCTGTTGCTTTAGGAATGAAGTAACATGCTCCTCTACATTGTTCATGTAGTCTCATATTAAAATAGGTTAGACAACTTCACATGACCCGTTCATATACCAGAGGTACACACCACTGCAATGCAAAACTTTATTTTATTAAAATTGTACGTTTTCATTAATATCTAAATAACAAGACTATATTCATTAATGACAGGATTTATAACTTAATTATCTGTTATCCCTAGTGCCTAAGACTGTAGTTAGCTCAATATAATTTTACTTATTGAATAATTTATTATGAAATGACAACTGATTAGATTGAATAAGCTGGGGAGAAGATTATAAAAGGACAAAAAATATAAAGACAAGCTATTTTAGTGACTTTTGAATCTTTACTCTTAGTGACAATCAATTTGTAAGTTTATTAAAATATAGATTGCCTGACTTCATTCTGACATATTCTAATTCTCCAAATCTGAGAAGGCAGCCAAGAATCTACTAGCAAGAAAGTCCTAGGGACCCTCCTATCCTCTCATCTTTCAGCACTAGGATGATAGACCTGAGCAACCATGTTCATAATGTTGGTGGGTACTGGAGATGGCAGTCAGTTCCTTATGTTTGTGTAGCAAGGACATTATTCACTAAGACTTCTCCTCATTCCTTCTAGTACAGTTTCATTTATTATGTTAATTCCATATTTGTGTAATTAACTTTGTTTTGTTTTCATTTAATAATAAATATTTCAGTGTAAAATAATATTCCATGAAATTTTTGAATCACATATTCCTTTATTATTATTGAAGAACACTTTTCTTTTGTTCTATTAACCTTGTTTATAACTGTTGCTACAGTTTCTATTCAGTGCACCATCTGTGAGCATTTGGTCAGGTCACTTGTTTTTTCTTTTTGTGTGCATGCATAATTTTTCTGTTTCTTTCCATGTTACACATTTTTGTAAAGCTATAAGTAACAAATTATAGCTTTGACATTAATCTAGAGTGTGTCAGGTTTTTTATTGTCCCTCATATATTTACTTGGTGACTTAGAAAGGATCTTTTATGAATACTATTTTCTCTGTCTGGATACAAATGTTGTTCTTCAAAGTTGTAGCCCAATCTGTATTTGGTTCAGAGAGGCTAGTTGAAATACTGTTAATAATGTCTTGCTCCTATCTTTCAGTTACTGCAACCAAATATTATTTAATAATAATTCCAAATGGTCATTCATTTATTTTCAGAAATGGCATGGAGCATAAACTCATATGTAATGCAATCATATGAAATATGATACCACATTACCATGGCATTCCCCAGACAAGTCTCCTTGGAGATTGGATTGACCCTACAAGGGCTTTATATAGAATTAAATTTGGTATATTACATGTAATATATTTTAACATATTACTTCATGGAAGTACTATTATTCTTCCTATGTGGTTATTTTCAAAGTTTTTTTTTTATTGTATTAATAGCCTTGGACATTTCTACACTCTCATAAGCTTTCTATTTTATAGGAGAGAGAAGCTGTATAAACCATATCCAGTGGTTAAGCATGGTCCCTGGTTGAGGGACAGGGCTACACACCCTTCTCAAAAATTTTAACCCAGAATTGCTCCTGCCTAAAGGAAATACAGGGACAAAGAGTAGAGCAGAAACTGAAGGAAAGGCTATCCAGAGATTGCACCACCTGGAGATCAATCACATATGTAGCCACCAAACTCAGTCACTATTGTTGATATCAAGAAGTGCTTTGACTTCTTCCTTTCCAGTTTGTATCCCCTTGACCTCCTTTTGTTGTCGAATTGCTCTGGCTAGGACTTCAAGTACTATATTGAATAGGTAGGGAGAAAGTGGGCAGCCTTGTCTAGTCCCTGATTTTAGTGGGATTGCTTCCAGCTTCTCTCCATTTACTTTGATGTTGGCTAATGGTTTGTTGTATATTGCTTTTATTATGTTTAGGTATGGGCCTTGAATCTCTGATCTTTCCATGACTTTTATCATGAATGTGTGCTGGATATTGCCAAATGCTTTCTCAGCATCTAAGGAGATGATCATGTGATTTTTGTCTTTGAATTGGTTTATATAGTGGATTATATTGATGGATTTCCATATATTAAACCATCCCTGCATCCCTGAGATGAAGCCTGCTTGGTCATGATAGATGATCGTTTTGATGTGTTCTTGATTCGGTTTGCAAGAATTTTATTGAGTATTTTGCATCAATATTCATAAGGGATATTGGGCTAAAGTTCTCTTTCTTTGTTGGATCATTTTGTGGTTCAAATAACCCCATTAAAAATGGGGGTACAGAGCTAAACAAAGAATTCTCAACTGAAGAATGCCAAAGGGCTGAGAAGCACCTTAAAAAAATGTTCAAAATCCTTAATCATCAGAGAAATGCAAATCAAAACAACTCTGAGATTCCACCTCACACCAGTCAGAATGGCTAAGATCAAAAATTCAAGTGACAGCATGCGAGGAGCCTCCCTCATCCAGCAAGAAAGAAACTCCACCACCAGGATCTTCTCAGTCAGCTTTATTCTGGAGCACATTGATAGTAGATTCCCAGGATCCTGGACAGCAGCAGAGCTCCTGCTTTTATACTCTCCCAGGGAAGGGGGGAGGGTGTCATAGTGGTTGTGGATTGGTGCACCAAGACACACCTCATTAGCATATTGCCCATTCGGGAGGGGCTATTGCTTAAGGAGGGCCTGAAGAGAGAGCTGCACATGCACACTAGGATCTCTTTCCTGACAGCTGGCCTAGATCGCATGGAGAGCCAAGGCTTCATGGAGAGCCAAGGCTTCACAGAGATTCGGCTGTCTATGGTGCTGAGGCTCCATGGGGCCATGGCTGCCAACAACAGCAGATGCTGATGTGGATGTGGAGAAAGAGGAACACTCCTTCATTGCTGGTGGGATTGCAAGCTGGTACAACCACTCTGGAAATCAGTCTGGCGGTTTATCAGAAAAGTGGAGATAGTACTACCGAAAGATCCAGCAGTACCTCTACTGGGCATATACCCAGAAGATATTCCAACTGGTAACAAGGACACATAGTCCACTAAGTTCATAGCAGCCTTATTTATAATAGCCAGAAGCTGGAAAGAACCCAGATGTCCCTCAACAGAAGAATGGATACAGAAAATGTGGTACATTTACACAATGGAGTACTACTCAGCTATTAAAAACAATGAATTTATGAAATTCTTGAGCAAATGAATGTATCTGGAGGATATCATTCTGAGTGAGGTAACCCAATCACAAAAGAAGTCACTTAATATGCACTCACTGATAAGTGGATATTAGCCCAGAAACCTAAAATACCCAAGATACAATTTCCAAAACACAAGAAAATCAAGAAAGACCAATGCGTGGATACTTCATTCCTTCCTAGAATAGGGATTAACATATACATGGAGGGAGGTGCAGAGACAAAGTTTGGAGCTAAAATGAAAGGATGGACCATCCAGAGAGTGCCCCGCCTGGGTGGTTCATCATATAATCAGCTACCAAATGCAGACACTACTGCATATGCCAGCAGGATATTGCTGAAAGGACCCTGATATAGCTATCTCCTGAGATGCTTTGACAGTCCCTGACAAATACAGAAGTGGACAAATACAGAAGTGGATGCTCACAACCATCTATAGGGCAGAACATAGGGTCCCCAATGTAGGAGCTAGAGAAAGTACCCAAGAGCTGTAGGGATCTGCAACCCTATTTATGGAACAACAATATGAACTAATCAGAACCCCCTGAGTTCATGTCTCTAGTTGCATATGTATTAGAAGATGGCCTAGTTGGCCATTATTGGGGAAGAAAGGCCCTTGGTCTAACAATGTTTATATGCCCCAGTACAGGGGAATGTCAGGGCCAAGTAGTGGGAGTGGGTGAGTAGGGGAGCAGAGTGGGGGTGTATAGGGGACTTATGGGATAACACTTGAAATGTAAATGAAGAAAATATCTAATAATAAATAAAAAAAAGAAGTGCTTGCTGATAGGAGCCTGATATAGCTGTCTCCTGAAAGACTGCCAGCACCTTTCAGATAAAAATGTAGATGCTTGAAGCCAACCATCAGACTGAGCACAGGGACCCCAATGGATGAGTTAGGGGAAGGATTGAAGGAGCTGAAAGGGGTTGCAAGCCCATTGGAAGAACAATGACATCAACCAACTAGAACCCCAGAGCTCCCAGGAAGTAAACCATCAACCAAAGAATACACATGGAGGCACCCATGTCTCCAGCTGCATATGTAGCAGAGGATGGTTTTATCTGTCATCAGTGTGATAGGAGAACCTTGGCCCTGTGAAGGCTTGATGCTCCACTATAGAAGAATGCTAAGGCAGTGAGGCAAGAGTGGGTAGGTTGTTGTGGGAGTGCCCTCATAGAAATAGGGGGAGTGGGTATGGGATAAGGGATTTCCTGAGGGGAAACAAGGAAAGGGGATAACATTTGAAATGTAAATAAATAAAATAACCTGTAATTTAAAAAAAAGTTTCAAAACCTATTTTCTATATATTTGTCTACTCCTGCCCTTTGAAATATTTATATTCCAATGGGTGAGTATGAGAAAATTAAAAACTGGAATGCTCATAGACTATTTACAAAGTCTTCTACTTCATGAATCTTCTATTTCTAACAGTTTTTCTAGAATCTTTACAAAACAAATCAACAAACCAACAAAAACAATGTTAGTTGCCTTTTAATGCCCAAACATTACAAGATAAAATGTTCAATCCAATTTCTAAATGCATGCTTGTGGAATGTTTATAAGTAGATTTTCATATTTAATACTTAACTTAGGACAAGGCATTTTTACTGAGAAATTTGCCAACATTTGTATATTTAGTTCTCATTCCAGATAAGAATCCTTTAATTCTTCCTGTTGACGGTAGAATAGGATTTGTCTAGCAGAGATAACTAAGGTGGATTATTTAATCTGTATTCATTTTTCTCACAAGTATAATATGCTGTTCATTTTATGTAAAAAATGAAACTCTGAGGTTACTTTTGGAGTAATGTAGAGGTAGTAAATAGGCAAATGGCGTAAATTATGGGATATGGAAATTAATGATGCCTCTGAAAAAATTCTGCCAATTCAGCATTTTCAGGAATCTGGGCACATAATTTGAAGAAATCACTTTTTAGTCCTCCTATCTCCATATTCCCACAGAACAATAAAGCATAGTACCTGCAAGCAAACTAGCTTTAATCATTAAACTCTTTGTAAGTACTATATTTTCTAATTGTTACTGATGATTTTATTCAGCTATCATTTATAGTGTAAATGAGCCATTTTGTAGTAGAATTTCATGTGAAATAGTAGACATTAAAAGAGAATAAACCATGATTTTCTTATTATATTACTCATGTATAAGAGTAGTACAAAGCCATAATCAAAATGGATATCATTGTGGAGAAACTTTTTTACCTTTAAGGGAATTTTTTTGTTAATGTGTTGATTTAATCACCTTTTCTCTGGGTGTGCAAAAAATAGGACCCTTTGGATCAGATCCAAGTTTTTACTTTATCTAACATCAGAAGCACATCTCATTGGGGCAAAAATGAACTAAAGAATGAAAAATGTATTAGTTCAGAAATTAGATAAAAATGAATGGAATATACTCACATACCCCTTTATATGTGGCTATAAATAGAAATGGCAAATATAACATGAGTAATAATACAGTACTTGACCTTAATTATATGTGTCTTATTACTATTAAATATACCAAGCTGGTATCTCAGTCTCAATTCACAGAGGAGGATTTTGAAAATGAAGAAAGATCATGTCTGGTAGAAAAGGCATAGCTTTTAAAGCATCAAACTGTGTTTACTAGTTCTAATTCTGCCATGTAGCTTTTAGGGTTTCAATTTCCATATTTAGAATTTATACAAGAGAACTGAAATAAGTATTCTACTCTATGCTATTATGGTTTTACAACTTTACACACACACACATACACACACACATGCACACACACACACACACACACTATATATATATATATATATATATATATATATATATATATATATATATATATATATGAGAGAGAGAGAGGTGGAGAGAGGGAGAGAGAGAGAGGTGGAGAGAGGGAGGGAGGGAGGGAGGGAGGGAGAGAGATGGAGAAGGAGATGGAGCTATAGGTAGAGATAGAGATATAATGTTGTCGTATCCTGATGGTAATTTCTGCTAAACGTCTTAATTCTTTGTTTTTATTATATAATTTCAAAAGTGGTAAGCAAAGAAAGTCTTTCTTTGTTATTTTGAATGAAATTGAAGAGAAAATTTTAGATATATGGTTCTTGACTTGGATGTCCTAAGCAAATAATAAAATAGTCGTCTTTGTTATGATAATAATAAAATAGTCTTCTTTGTTATGATAAGCTCCTGAAAAAAAAAAAAAAAAAAAACTCTTTCAAAGGAAAAGTGACCATTATTAGATTCCTTTATCTGAAGAGAAATGTTTCTCTTAGTATTTTGTTTGGAGAAAAAATGAGTATGTAGCCTTCTGCCCTGGAGAAGAAAAGGCTTGAAGGCACATCTAATAAAATAGTAAAGGATTATTTCATGCATTTAGAACTTGTAATCAGTATTGGGAGATAATTAGTACCACTTTGCTTAGAAGGGGTATAAGAACCATTCCTAACCACTGTTATGTCTTATGGTACACCTGTATAGAGAAAACAAAAAATTACTTGATCAAATACAGTTGGCATTTCTTCATCACGATAAGTTATTTATATCTCTGGACCTTAATATGCAAATAGAATTTAGGCATTACATAAATACCAGGTAAATGAGTGAACTAATATTTTCTGTAATATGATATGTAATCTTTGCTTGTAAAATGTAAAAAACAAACAACAAACAAAAAACCAAAAACTTCCTTACAGTACTATGAAGATTAAACCAGAAAATACATGATGCATATCTTTATTCAATTTTATTTTATTTTTACTTATATATTTTTATCTATTCAATTTCCACCCTGCTCACTGTCTCCCTACCAGTCTCCCCTCCCACAATCCTTACCCCACCCCCCTCTTCTCTCAGCTAGATGGGATTGCCTGTGTATTCCCCTTGCACATCAAGTCCATCCTTTCCTGATGAGGCCAGACTAGGCAGCCCAGCTAGGAGACATATTCTATATACAGACAACAACTTTGGGATAGTCCCTATTCCAGTTGTTTAGGAACCACATGAGGACGAAGTGGCATATCTGCTACATATGTGTAGAGAAGCCAAGGTCCACTCCATCCATGCTCCTAGGTTGGTGGTTATGTCTTGGAGAGCTACAAGGGCTTAGGTTAGTTGATCATGTGGGACTTCCTGTGGAGATTCTGACCCCTTTGGGGCCTGAAGTTCTTCCTTCAAATTTTTCCACAAGAGTCCCCAAGCTCCATACATTGTTTGGCTGTAGGTGTCTTGAGTCAGCTGCTGGGTAACCATAACAGAGTATCATTAATGGTAACAGGAATGGATGCTTGCCCTTGGCATGGGTCTCATTTGGACAAGTTATTGGATGGCCATTTCCCCAGTTTCTTCTTCATCCCCCGTCCTTGTTTTTTTTATAGATAGGATACATTTTAGGTCAAAAGTTTTTTGGATGCGTTGGTGTTTCTCTTGCTCCAACGGGGTTCATACCTGGCTAGAGGAGGTGGCCTCTTCAGATTTCATATCCCCAGGCAATTTCTTCTCAGGATTGGGTTACCTTACTCAGTGCAGTATTCTCAAGTTCCATCTATTTGCCTGAAAACTCCATGATGTCTTTGTTTTAAATAGTGTAATATTATTTGATTGAATGGTTGTACCACAATTTCTTTATCTATTCTTCAGTTGAGGGACATCTAGTTGTTTCCAATTTCTTGCTATTATGAATAAAACTGCTACGAGCATAGTGGAGCAACTATCTTTCTTGGATGCTGGAGCATCTTTTGGGTATATGCTCAGGCATGGTATATAGTTGGGTCTTGAGGTAGAACTACTCCCAGTTTTATGAGAAACTGCCATATTGACTTCCAAAATTTTGTAAAAGTTTGTACTCCCACCAGCAATGTTTGAGTGTTCCCCTTGCTCCACATCCTCACAAATATGTTCTATCTCTTAAAGATTTTATCTATTTATTTATTTATTTAAGTCATTCTTATAGGTATAAGATGGAACCTCACATCTGTTTTGATTTACAGTTTCCCAATGACTAAGGACTTTGAATAATTAAGTGCTTCTAGGTCACTCAAGATATATCTGTTGAGAAATCTATGTTTAACTCTATACCCCACTGTTGAATTGGGTTATTTTGTTTATGGCTGTGTAACTTCGTGCATTCTTTATAAATTTTGAATATTAGCACTCCGTGAGATGTAGGCTTGGTGAAGAACCTTTCCAAGTCTATAGGCTACTGTTTTGTCATATTGACAGTGTCCTTTGCCTCAAAGAAACTATTCAGTTTCGTGATGTCCCATTTATCAACTGTTAATATTAGAGCCTGAGCCACTGATGTTCTGGTCAGGAAATTTCCGCTTGTGCTAATGAGTTTGAGGGTCTTTCCCACTTTTTGTTCTTTTATATTTAGTGTATCTGGTTTTATGTTGAGGTCTTTGATCCATGAGGGATTGAGTTTTGGGGAGAGTGATAATGTATTCTCCATGAAGACATACAGTTAGACCAGCACCATTTGTTCATGATGCTTTCTTTTTCCCATTTTATGGCTTTGACTTATTTATAAAAAAACCAAGTGATCATAATTGTGTGAGCTTATTTTTTGTCTTTGATTCCATTGCGTTGATTAATGTGTCTATATCTGTACCAATACCACACAGTTTTTATCACTATTGCTACATAGTAGAACTTGGGGTCAGGGAAGGCAATTCCTCCCAAAGTACTTTTATTGCTCAGGACTATTTAGCTATCCTGAGATTTTTGTTTTGCCAAATGATGTTGAGAATTGCTCTTTCAAGGTCTATAAACATTGTGTTGGAGTTTTGATGGGGATTGCATTGAACTTGTAGCCTGCTTTTGATACTAGATACCTTTTGACTATGTTAATTCTACTGATTCATGAAAATGGGAGATCTTTCCATCTTCTGATTTCTTCATTAATTTCCTTTTTCAGTGACTTGAAGTTCTTGTCATACAGATATTTCACTTGTTTAGCATTACACAAAGTTATATTACATTATTCATGGCTATTATAAAGGGTTTGATTTCCAAATTTCTTTTTCAACCTGTTTATAATTTGTATAATGGAGTTCTGCAGATTTCTTTGAGTTAATTTTATATCCAGTAACTTTGCTAAAGGTGTTTATCAGCTGTAGATGGTCTCTGGTAGAATTTTTGGAATAATTTACCTATACTATCTTGTCATCCTCAAGTAGTGATATTTCAGCTTCTTCCTTTCTTATTTGTATCTGCTTAATCTCCTTTAGTTGTCTTATTGCTCTGGATAGAATTTCAAGTACTACATTGAATAAATAGGAAAAAAGTAGGAAGCTTTAACTTGTCCCTGATTTTAGTGGAATTGATTTAAGTTTCTCTCCATTTAGTTTGATGTTGGTATTGGCTTGCAGTATATTGCTTTGATTAAGCTTCGGTATGTGCCTTGTATCCCAGATCTCTCTGATACTTTTAACATGAATGTGTGTTAGATCTTCTCAATTGCTTTTTCAGCATCTAATGGGATGGTCATGTGATTTTTTTTTCTTTCAGTTTGTATATACTGTGAATTATATATATTGAATTATTGCTGCATCCCAGGGATGGGGCCTTCTTGATCATGATGGATGATGAATGATGTTCATGATGTGTTCCTGGATTCTGTTTGCAAGTATTTTATTGAGTATTTTTGCATCAATATTCATAAAAGAAGTATGTTTGAAGTTCTCTTGTTTGGTTGAGTGTTTGTGTTTAGGTATCAGTGTAATTACAGTCTCAGAATAATTTTCCAGAGTTCCTTCTGTTTCTATTTTGTGGAAAAATTTAAGAAGTATTGCTATTAGCTCTTCTTTGAATATCTAGTAGAATTCTGTGCTAAAGCCATTTGGCCCTGGACATTTTTGTTAAGGAGACTTTTAATGACTGTTACTATTTCCTCAGGTGTTATAGGGGTGTTTAAATAGTTTGCTTTATCTTGATTCATCTTTTGTAAGTGGTATCAGTCTAGAAAAATTTCCATTTTATTGAGATTTTCCAATATTGTGGAGTATAGGCTTTTGAAACAACTATACATGAATTTCACCATTGTCTGTTCTTTTTTCTGCCCTTTAATATCTAATTTTTAAAAAAAAAATTGGATACTGTCTCTTTGTCCTTTTGTGAGTTTAGATAAGGGTTGGTCTATCTTTTTTATATTCTCAAAGAACTAGTTCTTGGTTTCATTGATTCTTTGTATATATTTTTCTTTTTTACTACCTGATTGATTTTAACCATGATTTTATTTCCTGCCTTCTCCTTTTCTTGATTGTGATTGTTGCTGTTGCTGTTCCTCCTCCTCCTCCTCCTCCTCCTCCTCCTCCTCCTCCTCCTTCTTTCCCCTAGATTTCAGATACACTTTCCAGTTGATGGTATGAGAACCTCATGGAGGCACTATGTACTTTCCTTTAGCAACAACTTTCATTGTGTGCCATTAGGTATGCTGTGGCTTCATTTTCATTGAATTCTAGAAAGTCATCTATTTATTTGTTTTTCTTATCTCATCTAGAGATCATCGAGTAGAGAGTTGTTCAGTTTCTATGAGTATACAGGCTTTCTGCTGTTTATTGTTGAGGAAGTCCATCTTTAAGCCATGGTGGTCTAACAAGATACAAGGCATTGTTTAAATTGTTTATATCTGCTGAGGTTTGTTTTGTGACAGATGGTACGGTCAATTTTGGAGAAAGATGCATGAGGTGCTGAGAAGAAAGTATATACTATTGTGTTTGGGTAAAATATTCTATTGATGTCCCTTGGGTCCTTGTAATTCATAATGTTTGTTACTTTCATTATTTCTCTGTATAGTTTTTGTCTGGATGACCTGCCTATTGAGGAGAGCAGGGTGTTGAAGTATCCCATTATTAATGTGTGTGGTTTCATGTAGAATTTAAGCTTTAGCAGTGTTTCTTTTAAAAATGAGTGTGCCCTTGAGTTGGGATATAGATGTTCAGAATTGAGATAATATCTTGGTAGTTTTTTTTCTTTTGATGAGTATGAAGTGTCCTTCCATGTCTCTTTTGACTAATTTTGGATAAAAGTCTATTTTATTACATATTAGAATAGCCACTTTAGAATGCTTTTTGGGTCTGTTTTCTTGAAAAACTTTTTCCCAGTCCTATAATCAGAGGTAATGTCTATCTTTATGGCTGAAGCATATTTCTTATCTGCAGCAGAATGATGGATCCTGTTTTCACATTCATTCTGTTTGCCTGTGTCTTTTTATTGAGGAATTGATTCCATTGATGTTGAGAGATATTAATGGCTAGTGATTGTCTTAGCCTGTTATTTTGATGTTGTTGCTGTTGTTGGTGGTGATGGTGGTGTGTGTGTGCTTCCTTTTAATTTCTGATATGATATCATGTGTTTACTGTGTTTCTTGGATGTAATAATCCTACTTGTATTAGAATTTTTCTTCTAATAATTTTGTCAACCTGAATTTGTGAATAGATATTGTTTGACTTTGGATTTGTCTTGAAATATATTGGTTTTTCCATCTACAGTGATTAAGAGTTTTACTGATTATAGTAGTCTAGCTTGGCATCTCTGGTTTTGTAGAGCTTGCAAGGTTTCTGCCAACACCCTTCTAGCTTTTAGAGTCTCTGTTGAGAATTTGCATACAATTGTAATAGTTCTGCCTTTCTCTTTTACCTGTCCTTTTTCCCTTGCAGCCTTTAATATTATCTGTTCTGTATGCTTTGTGTTTTGAGTATTATGAGCAGGGAGGATTTTCTTCTCCTGTCCAGACTAATTGGTGTTCTATAAGCTTCTTATATGCTTACAGGCATCTTTCTTTAGGTTGAAGAAGTTTTCTTCTATATTTTTGTTGAAAGTATTTTCTGGGCCTTAGAGATGGGACTCTTCACATTCTTCTATACCTACTTTTCTTAGGTTAGGCCTTTTCATGGCACTTTGACTTCCTGGATATTTTGCATAAGGAATTTTTTTTTTTTTTTTTTAGATTTAACATTTTCTTTGACTAGTGTATCAGCTTATTCTATTGTATCTTCTATGATTAGGATCCTTTCTTCTACCTCCTGTATTCTGTTGGGTGGTCCCCTAGGATCAACGTATCTATTTTTAATTAAAATACTATTGTATCATTATCCCCTCCTTCCCTCTGTCCATCATTTCCATATCATGTCTTCTTGGACTCATGTCCTCTCAAATTCATATAAACTTGTCTTTAATTATTGTTACATATATGAATAAGTATATGAATACTGTCCTCTAAGTGTGTTAGTGTTATTTCTATATGCTTATGTTTGCACACTCAGTATTAGATTAGCAGTCAGGGGGGTCTCATCCTTAAACAAGTCCAATTCTTGCTCTCTTAGAATTTAGTTGACTGTAGCTCTTCATGTATGGGTGAGGCTCAGTGAAAGTTACCCCAATCCACACTAGTATGTCAACTGGTGTTGTTATTTTTGAAATCTTATTTAGTCAACCATGCTGTTGAGATTTCATGAGGGCACATCCCTTGTCATATCTAGAGACACAATATTGCAACAAGCTTCATAACATTGTCTGAAAATAGTTTCTTCAAATCATTGCTGTAAATTCTTTTACATTTTAAGAGACAAAAGCTCTTGAATTAAAGGTATTGGAACTTATGGAGGTTGTAAGGTAAAAGGAGTCAGCACCGATCTTCCCAATTCCTGCCTTCCCACTTCCTCCTCCTCTCTTTGATAAGTGGGAACATACCACCAATATCTGCGTCAGTATTTGCTTCTTTGACATATCTCTGTCCTTGTGTGCTAAAATTCCATTATCTTGTAAAGGAATGTCATTAGATTTAAAGCCAACCATAATCGCCATTATAATTTCATATTGAGCTCTTCAAATGCATCGGCAGTATCCTACTGAAAAAAAAAACCTTCATATTATGAGATTCTGGTCAAATGTGACTTTTGGAAGGTGCTACTAAACTCAACATAATAAACCATTGTAAACATAAGTTAAATATAGTTCTCTTCTTAATCTTTTATTTTCTAATAAAGAAAAACATAATACTTCTATAAATGAAATATGTACTGCCATGAGAAAGTATTATAAAATGTATGTTTCATATTTTAGTAATAAATATCAAGGATGGTGTATTTATTGTTAAACTTATTGAAATCTGTATGAACAATGCAGGTATTCATTAATATTGGTACTTTAGTCATTTAACCAGAAGAATTTTTTATTATAGACATCTGATAGCTCCCTGAAACATAGATACATGGCTGTTTATATTTTACTGGTCTTTCAATTCTTTATATCTCTTTGACCATATCAACATCACATTTTCCTTGGGGATTCCTGTTGACATTCTGCTATCATTTCACAAAACTTAAATTTTGTTCACTAGCTGGAACAACAAAACAGTTACATATATTCTAAGGCTTTTATTTTAATTTTAGAATCATTTAGAGTGGAAAGCCATTTTTTCTGTCTTACTTTCCTAATGTCACAGGTGGTAGCAAAAGCTTTTCATATGTGTTCTATGCTTTAGAAAAAGAAGGGAATGCAGATACTGAGACATTTACTTCTTAGAAGTAATGTCTCACATATCAGCTTGCTTTGTGTTTAATTGGCTCAAATTTAGTTTTCTCAGCAGTGCTTGCTGCAAATTCAGAAAGAATTTCTTTAAATGAAGAACACTGTTCACAAAAGAAATATTTAAGTGACATTACTAAGGATGATGAAATGGATGTTGTGTTAGAAAAGAATCATTTCCTTTGAAGGTACTTGAGAGAGGTGAGAAAATATTAAAGAGAAAGAAAATGTCTATGTGGAAGATGACAGCAGTGTTCCAATCAACTGTTCATCCAAAACCATGTGATAAATTCCAAATTATTTTACCTAAGTTGATTTTATACACTTATCTATGAAATGAAAAAACAAAATTTACTCTGATGGCAAATTATAAGTTCCATATTTATGAGTTATTGACATTTGTTGTAATAACCTGCCATTTTTGTGCCCATGAATTTTCTGATGACTTCAATACATTTAAACCTGAGTAAAAGAGAAATGGAAAGGAGAATGCTGAGTCTGCATTTTGTACATACCTTGTTGAGTTGTGGCTTTATAATCCAATCTGTTCTCACTTTGCCACTATTTATTCATATAATGTATAAATAATACTTGACTACTTTAAAATGTGCAATACTTTAAGGATAACTTATCCTGAAATGCTAGAACACAGGGTTGGATTACACATGTTGTTTCCTCTGTAGAAATACTTTGTTTTACTTCACTGTCTATAATTAGCCGTTACACTTCTTTGGGGGAAGACTTTAATAAAGTGACTCTGCACAGACATAAGATCCACACTGCAAAGATACTAATGAAGAATACATGTTGAGGTCTCCAAATACTAGAGGTTGTATGGTAGACAATGGCAAAGTTAGCTTCAAAGCCTACTTGGTATGAGCATATTTAGTTGTGTGTACTAAGTAACAAGGTGTAGTCACGCTTGGTAGGGCATAGCTGCAGTTTCATAATTCTTGAGAGTGAGTCAAAACATCACAATTTCAAAGCTAGTTAGGGTTATTACTTTATAGACACATGCCTCTTTAAAAAGAAGAAACCTGTAAATGTCATATGTAATGGTACTGTTTATGAATATTGTACACTTGCAATTATCTTCCTCTCTAGATACTAGCATAATATTGAATTTGTAGATCATTTATTTTTAAAAGAACATCAAGCTTGTCTGTAAAAAGAAATTACCTATATTCTAGCAATTTGGAGAAATTCCTAAAAATGCTTCTGTATTAAGGAAAATAGCTACCATGCCGATTCATTATAAGTAAATCCTGTGCCTGAAAGTAAATCAAGTTGTAGGTTCCTCAAATAGCATAGTTTTCAAAGAGCATTGTTAAATCTTTTGCATCCTGTGAGCTTCTTAGTCATGAAGAGCCATTTCAAAGACTGTGCCAGCCCTCCTCCTCCTCCTCCTTCTTTTTTTTTTTTTTCAGGAAGCACAATTTTCGCAGCTTGCCTAGTTCAGCTGTGAATTCCTCCTTCAAAATACCAATGTTTTTGAGGCAATTTTTGACTTAGATCACCTATTCACTTTGCTTTTACCAGGCTATAACTGACTGGCATACTACATAGTCTCAGATCTAGACATTGATTGTGCAGATGCTGGTCTGGGCATGAATAGCGAACTGTTAGGCTCACATATGGTACAACTCCTACAATTCTCTTTTCATTATTGCTGATAATGACTCCTGGGATCTAATTAGTGCAGTGAGTTATCCTGTAAGAGATATTACTGTCATGCATTGTACACAGTATTAGTTGAACTCCATGGCAGTAACTATATTCAATGGTTTGTATTTCTCATTTAGATATCACTATAGGTTAAGATTCAATCATATGGAGGGCAGGTGAATACATAGCTCCAATTACTTGCATTGCTCTAAGATTCATCTTTTACCTCAATGACACCAAAACTACTTCGAACTTTTAACAGTTAGAATTTAGTGGCTGGTGTTAAATAGATAGAGAATATAATGGAAATTTCTTTGTTTTGCTCAGAAATCCAGTGAGCTGCTGATACTATCATGAATACTGCCCCCAATAATATGCTGACTTATATTCTATGTAGACAGTGTATTATTTCTCCATTCACTCAATGTTTTGAGACTATATTATTCTAAGGGATTTGCTGCTTGGATAGGAACCTGTCCTATTTTTTTAACTATCAATTATTTTTTAAACTTGTTCATTCAACACTTACCAAATGTCTTTGTCATTGTTCTCATTCCTAGAATAGCAAGTAAGAAAATAAAGGCTCATCAATCGTCAACCTCTCATACTAGTATAACAATAACCAGGAATAAAAGGTGTTTGAGTTGGTACTAAGAATAATGAAAGCCAAGAAGCAGGAGAAATACACAAAGGGAAAATATGTGACTTGTATTACTGTGTTTAAATGTCCTCAAGGCCTTTTTAGTACATGAGGAGTTTTACTGGGTTTCTCATACCAGTTTAAAAACTTAGTTATTGGAAAATAAAGCAGATGCAAACAGAATCAATTACAGCTCCACTGTAGACATGTCCTCATTCTTTCCTGAGAGCTAGAAGCCATCAGTTCAAAAATGAGATAGAAACTAGACATGTCATAGCAGATAAAATCTATTGAGTTTATATTTGTTACTAGACATATTACCACAGATTTTTTTTGACAAACAAGACCATCTTATCTTATGCTACTAACACAGAAATTTGCTGTCAGTGATTGTTACATTCAGGTTTCTAAGGTATGTTTACCTGAAGAATTGTATTAACTTCAGGGGGGATAAATAAGCAAGACAATCTGAAGAACCGCACTCTCCAGTTGTGTCAATAGTACACTTTCCCTTTTGGCGGTCATCCAAGTATATTACCACTGACTTGCTTCATTTTCTGTATGTGTGGTGACATCTTAACTATTTTTGCATTTGTTATTGATTTGTATTTGCTTTTATGATTTGATCTGCTAGCTACTACTATCCTGATTTATCTTTAATTTGCAATTTAATCTCTCAAGGTTCATCATCTTTCCACCTTTGCTCTATGACAATCAATCCTGTAGCTCACACATTGGTACAATCTCTATGTTATATATCTATGCATAACTGCTGGACTTTATGGACTATGTATTGTAAAGATTTCCCAGCAATGTGATTTTAAAAATCTTCTTAGTTCTGGAAAGTTCCTGCTTCCTTTCTTATATGAAGTTAAAGGGAAAAATATCTATTACAATATTCACATTATTTCTTAACTTCCACACTAATCTTTAGTCATCTAAGGATAGTTTATCTAAGTTTTTCCCACTAGTTTGGAATGTAGAATAATACCTTTCTCAGTCATTAATACCAGTTCATAATCAAGAAATAAGTTTGCCATAGAAACATGTATTAATATCTTGATATAGTTTTCATTGTCAAAAGGACATTGTATTGACCAGCTGTTTAGGAGAAACTAACAATTGTAGCTTCTATGAGGAATCATGATATGAATGTGCAGATTTTGAGTAAATAATTGTTCTCCAGAAAGATTTTTTTAATATAGATATGTACCTGAGAAGAATACAATTTTGAAACACTGAAATAAACACAATAGATTGAATTATTAAATCCCATTGTAACATTGCTGATAGAATATTGAACTATCCTAAAATTATTTTACAAACTGAGGAATTTATTTCCAGTGAAAATATTTTATATAGATTATTAGTTTAAAACTAAACACTTTGGGATTTTAAAAGTATATTCATTATAGTTTTTACAGCTACATTAAAATTGGTACATTGGAATCTCAGTTTTTAATTCTATTCATCTGGTTATAAGATGGCCCATGTGGTACATTTGGTTATTTAAACCACATATATGTTTGATTTTTCACTAATTCCAAATAGGGGCTACAGTGTAAACAATATTTAAGAATAAAAACAGTAATATATGTTCTTTTAATTTACTCATATTAAGAAATAACTCAATGGTGTCTATATTTCAAATGTTATTTTTAAAATAATTGGGTTCTATAAATATTAGCTATGAAATAAATGGATTATATTTTATTTCTGCTACCTTGATACAAAATGACATAAAATAGAACAGCTATTTCAGATTTATTTACTTCAAGCTTCAAATTAGGGTTTTTATTTGTCAGGGTAAAGGCAAAAAACAAAAACATTTTTAATTGGTAAATACTCAGTTCAGCAATTTAAATGTAAGAAATCAAATTATTAACAAACTTGTAATCATACACATGCAAAAAGTATATTGAGAAAAGTCCCTTTTCTAGATTGTATGTCTAGCTCAATAAAATGTCTATGTTTACACAGTCAAGTGTATAGATAAAAATGACTGGGGACATGCTTGTTGACATAAGCCTCATATAGCTGTCTCCTAAGAGGTTCTGTCAGAGCCTGACTAATATAGATGCAGATGCTTGTAGCCTACCATCAGACCGAGCACAGAGACCCCAATGCAGGAGTTAGATTAAGGACTGAAAGAGCTGAAGGGGTTTGCAACCTTACAAAAAGAACAACAGTATCAACCAACCAGACACCCACCACCACCACCCAGAGCTCCCAGGGACTAAACCATTAACCAAAGAGTACACATGGAGGGACTTATGACTCCAGCTGCATAGGCAACAAAGGATGGCCTTATCTGGCATCAATGGAAGGAGAGGGCCTTAGTCCTGTGAAGGTTCCCTGACCCAGCAGAGGGGAATGCTAGGGCAGTGAGGCTGGAGTGGGTGGCTGGGTGAGTGGGGGAGCATCCTCTTAGAAGCAGGGGTGTGGGATATGGGGTTTTCAGAGGGGGGATAGGAAGGGGGATAATGTTTGAAATGCAAATAAGTAAAATAACCAATCTAAAAAGAATGAATAAATCTAGCTGAGAGTCAACAAGTAAAAATAAATAAATAAATAAATTGACTGGGTACATATATGTAACATAGAGCATGTGTGAAGGTTAGAGGACTAGTTCAGAAATCAAAGCTCTTTGCCATCTTGTTTGACACAGTATAACTTTTATACCACTGAATATACTAGGCTACATAGTCCACAATCTTCTAGAGATTTTCCTGCATATATCTACCATGCTTTACACGTATTCTTAGCCTCAGCTAAGAACTTCATGTTTGTTCTACAAATCCTTTTCCTAAACTGCCATCTTTCCAGGCCCATTTCTGACCACTTATAAATTTCAAAACAAGAATTTTTCTATCTAAATCAAAACAGTAAACAGATAAACTAGAAAGTGTACCCCAGAAAGAGAGAGGGGGGCAGGGAGGGAGGGAAGGAGGAAGGAAGAAAGGGAGGAAAAAATATATGAACCTGTTAGAACATGCTTATACAAATTTCATTTTATTATTTTTTTTACTGATATAAGGTACTTAGGTAGTTAAGTAACAAAACTTATATAGTATATGTTTAGTGACACAGAAAAATATCTGGTATTACACATACTATTTCATTTTCAAGTGCAATAAGGAAATGGTAGATAACAGCATATTTTCACTTTATTTCACTGCTTCATGGCATTTAAAACAGGTGCTAAAATGAATGTGGAACAAAAAGACTGGAAATGGAACTCAGTATAGCATACCTAAAAGATCTACCATTATGTAAGTGTGCTTTTCAGCATCCCACCATTTATTAGCTTTAGTCCTCTGGTGGGAGGAAACTTAGAGATCTTCTAAACTACTATCTCAAGAGCACACAAATCCTCTTGGAAAGTGTAACTGTGGAGCCTTGATAACATTTCTCTCCAGTCTTCAGGCAGCTAGAGCCTCTTAGCTTTGACCTTTTGCCCATAATAATCATTCTTAGTCAATCACATGTGGAACACAGATATTATTTATTGAACCATTTGATAAAACAGGTTGAGAACTTGATAATGTCTGATATTCATAAATTTTCCTGTAAAAAAATGGGTTGCTGTGGAAATTTTGCTAGATATTGTATCTGACAAAAAAAAAAAAATAGCCCAATAGATGTTATAAACTATTCTTAGGTCCTTCAGGTCTGCTGCAGTTTACTTTGGGCACGAACTCTGCAACCAGCCCCACAGAACCCAGAGGAGGTTCCACTTCCAGGCACACTAGCATGACCAGAGTAGTAGAATCAAGGGTGAATAGAACACAATACCTGTTCCAACATTGCCGGGGGTAACTGGGACCAGCAGTATCCAGGGAGGCAGGAACCCCACCCAACCAGTGGCTCAGGTTCCTTCCAATCTGCTCCAGTTTACCTTGGGTACTTACTTTGCAGCCAGTCCCACAAGACCCAGAGGAGGCTCAAATCCCAGGCACTCTACCATACTCAGGATCCCAGGTTCCCAGGAGCTTAATCACACCAGGATCTCAGGGGTCCAGAGGCAGATTGACTCTCAGGAACTATGGCACACGCAGAATGTCAGGATCACAGGACCCCAGAATCAAAGGACCATAGAGAAAGCTGGACTCTGAGGAATTCTGACACAACCAGGATTACAAGAAGGACAGGCTCCAGTAAGATATAGTGAGGGCAGGTAGCAGGAGAGATAATCGGATGGCAAGAGACAAACCTAAGAACATAAGCAACAGAAACCAAGGTTACTTGGCATCATCAGAACCCAAGTGACCCACCATAGCAAGTCTTGGATACACCATCATACTGGAGTAATATGACTCAGATCTAAGAAGAACACACATTAAGTCCCTTAAAGAAATACAGGAAAAACAGGTAAACAGGTAGAAGCCCTTAGAGAGGAAACACAAAAATTCCTTGAAGAAAGAATTACAGGAAAACACAATCAAACAGGCAAAAGAAATAAACTAAACCACCCAAGATATAAAAATGGAAATAGAAATAATAAAAAAAAATCAAAAAGAGAGACAACTCTAGAGTTAGAAAATCTAGGAAAGAGATCAGAAGTCATAGATACAAGCATCCCCAACAGAATAAAACATATAGAAGAGAGAATCTCAGAGACAGAAGATACCAGAGAAAACACTGACAAAACAGTCAAAGAAAATGTAGAATGCAAAAAGCTTCTAACCCAAAATATCCAGGAAATTCAGCACACAATGAGAAAAAAAAAAAAAAAAAAAAAAAAAAAAAAAAAAAAAAAAAAAAAAAAAAAAAAAAAAAAAAAAAAAAAAAAAAAAAAAAAAAAAAAAAAAAAAAAAAAAAAAAAAAAAAAAAAAAAAAAAAAAAAAAAAAAAAAAAAAAAAAAAAAAAAAAAAAAAAAAAAAAAAAAAAAAAAAAAACCTAAGGAGAATAGGTGTAGAAGGGAACAAAGATTTGCAACTTAAAGGGCCAGTAAATATCTTCAACAAAATTATAGAAAAAACTTCCCTAACCTAAAGAAAGAGATGCCCAGGCATATACCTAAGCCTACAGAATTCCAAATAGACTGGACCAAAAAAAAAAAAAATCCTCCTGTCTCATAATATTCAAAACACCAAATGCATTAAACAAAGAAAGAATATTAAAAGCAGTAAGGGGAAAAGTTCAAGTAACATACAAAGGCAGACCTATCAGAATTTCAGAATTACACCAGATTTCTCACCAGAAACTATGAAAGCTAGAAGGTCCTAGGCAGATGTCATACAGACCCTAAGAGAAGACAAATGCCAGCCTAGGTTACTATACCCAGAAAAACTCTCAATTCCCTTAGATGGAGAAAAGAAGATATTTCATGACAACACCAAATTTACACAATATCCTTCTATGAATCCAGCCCTTTAAAGGATATTAGGTGGAAAACAACAACACAAGGAGGAAAACTATAAACCCTAGAAAAAGCAAGAAAGTAATCTTTCAACAAACCTAAAAGAAGATAGTCACGCATACATAATTCTACCTCTAACAACAAAAATAACAAAAAGTAACAACCACTTTTTCTTACTACCTCTTAACATCAATGGAATCCATTCCCCCAATAAAAGGACAGACACTAACAGACGGGATATATCAACAGAACCCAGCATTTTGCTGCATACAGGAAATGCACCTCAGTAACAAAGACAGATCCTACCTTAGAGTAAAATCTGGAAAGCAATTTTTAACCTAATGGTCCCAAGAAAAAAGCTGTCGTAGCAATTTTAATATTGAATAAAATTGACTTTCATCCAAAATTTATCAAAAGTGATAAGGAAGGAGACTTCATAGTNATAAAATATCTTGGTGTGACTCTTATGAAGGAAGTGAAAGATTTGTATGACAAGAACTTCAAGTCTCTGAAGAAAGAAATTGAGGAAGATCTCAGAAGATGGAAGGATCTCCCATGCTCATGGATTGGCAGAATCAATATAGTAAAAATGGCTATCGTGCCAAAAGCTATCTACAGATTCAATGCAATCCCCATCAAAACTGCAACTCAATTCTTCAAGGATCTAGAAAAGACAATTAGCAAGTTCATCTGGAATAACAAAAAACAGAGACTAGCTAAAACTCTTCTCAACAATAAAAGAACCTCTGGTGGAATCAACATGCCTGACCTCAAGCTGTACTACAGAGCAATCGTAACAAAAACTGCATGGTACTGATACAGCAACAGACAGGTAGATCAATGGAATAGGATCGAAGACCCAGAAATGAATCCACACACCTATGCTCACCTGATCTTTGACAAGGGAGCTAAAACTATCCAGTGGAAAAAAGACAGCCTTTTCAACAAATGGTGCTAGCACAACTGGCAGCTATCATGTAGAAGACTGGGAATTGATCCATTCTTATCTCCTTGCACTAAGGTCAAGTCTAAGTGGTTGAAGGACCTCCACATAAAACCAGAGACACTGAAACTAATAGAGGAGAAAGTGGGAAAAAGCCTCGATGATATGGGCACTGGGGAAAAATTCCTAAACAAAACAGCAAAGGCTTGTGCTGTAAGATCAAGAATTGACAAATGGGACCTCATAAAGTTGCAAAGCTTCTGTAAGACGAAAGATACTGTCAACAGGACAAAAGGGCCACCAACGGATTGGGAAAGAATCTTTACCAATCCAAAATCAGATAGGGGACTGATATCCAATATATATAAAGAACTCAAGAAGGTGGACACCAAAAAATCAAATATCCCCATTAAAAAGTGGGGCACAGAGTTAAACAAAGAATTCTCAACTGAGGAATACCGAATGGCTGAGAAACACTTGAAAAAATGTTCAACATCCTTAATCATCAGGGAAATGCAGATCAAAACCACCCTGAGATTCCAGCTCACACCAGTAAGAATGGCTAAGATCAAAAATTCAGGTGACAACAGATGTTGGCGTGGATGTGGAGAAAGGGGAACACTCCTCCATTGTTGGTGGGAATGCAAGCTGGTTCAACCACTCTGGAAATCAGTCTGGCGGTTCCTCAGAAAATTGGACATAATACTACTGGAAGATCCTGCAATACCTCTACTGGGCATATATCCAGAAGATATTCCATCTGGTAACAAGGACACATGTTCCACTATGTTCATAGCAGCCTTATTCATAATAGCCAGAAACTGGAAAGAACCCAGATGTTCCTCAACAGAGGAATGGATACAAAAATTTGGTATATTTACACAATGGAGTACTACTCAGCTATTAAAAACAATAAATATATAAAATTCCTAGGCAAATGGATGGATCTGGAGGCCATCATCCTGAGTGAAGTAACCCATTCACAAAAGAACTCACATAACATGTATTCACTGATATGTAGATATTAGCCCAGAAACCTAGACTACCCAAGATACAATTTACTAAACACATGATACTCAAGAAGAAGGAAGATCAAAATGTGGACACGTCACCCCTTCCTAGAATTAAGAACAAAGCACACATTGAAAGAGTTAAAGAGATCATGTGTGAAGCTGAATCCAAAGGATGGACCCAAGGACTACGGATGCCAGGGATCCATCCCACAATCAGCCACCAAACATAGACACTATAGCATATGCCAGCAAGATGGTGCTGAAAGGGCCCGGATATAGCTGTCTCGGGGGAAAATATACCAATGCCTGGCAAACATGGAGGTGGAAGCTCACAATCAGCTATTAGATGGAACACAGGGTTCCCAAGGAAGAAGGAGCTAGAGAAAATACCCAAGGAGCTGAAGGGGTCTTCAACCCTCTAGGTGGAAGAATAACCATGAACTAACTAGTACCCCCTGAGCTCATGTCTCTAGCTGCATATATAGAAGAGGATGGCCTAGTTGGCCATCAGTGGGAAGAGAGGCCCCTTGGTCATGTAGACTTTATATGCCCCAATACAGAGGAACGCCAGGGCCAAGAAGTGGGAGCGGATGGGTAGGGGAGCAGGGCCGGGAGGGGGGAGGGTATAGGGAACTTTCTGGATAACACTTGAAATGTAAATGAAGAAAATATCTAATAAAAGTTGAAAGAAAAAGAAATATATTCAAAAGCCCTTATATGATACCACCTGACATAGTGAGAGAGTATTTAAAACACATTATATATCTGTGTACATTGTCTAACTGTAAGTTTACTTAAAACAATTATTAGTGTTTCTAGGAGAGAAATTATTTTATCAGTAAGCATATTTTAAAAATTTCAAAATAGCAAAAACTCTGTAAAGTTAAACATTAATAAAATGCTAATTTCAAGCACACACAAAAAAAGAGCTAATGCCAATAAACTTCAACCTATTCCACAAAATAGAAACAGAAGGGAAACAACCCAATTCATTCTACGAAGCCACAATTACACTTATACCCAAAGACTAAACAAAGAAAGAGAACTTCAGAACTTATTTCCCTTATAAACATTGATGCAAAAATACTCAATAAAATTCTTGCCAACAGAATTCAGGAACATAGCTAAATGATAACTACCATGATCAAGTAGGCTTTGTCTCAGGGATGCATGGATAGTTCAGTATATGGAAATTCATCAATATAATACACTACATAAACAAACTCAAAGGAAAACAAAAACACATGATCATTTTATTAGATTCTGAAAAAGCATTTGACAAAATTCAGCATCTCTTCATCTTAAAAGTCTTGTAAAGATTAGCAATTCCAGACCATGCCTAAACATAGTAAAAGCAATATGCGTCTATTCTCAACAATAAAAGAACTTCTGGGGGGAATCACCATGCCTGACCTCAAGTTTTACTACAAAGCAATCCTGATAAAAACTGCATTGATACAGTGACAGGCATGTAGATCAATGGAATAGAATTGAAGATCCAGAAATGAACCCACACACCTATTGTCACTTGATCTTTGACAAAGGAACTAAAATCATCCAGTGGAAAAAAGACAACATTTTAAACAAACCGTGCTTGTTCAACTGGCAGTCAGCATGTAGAAAAATGCAAATTGATCCATTCTTATTTCCTTGTACAAAGCTCAAGTCCAAGTGGATTAAGGACCTCCACATAAAACCAGATATATTGAAACTTTTATAGGAAAAAGTGGGGAAAGAGCCTCAAATATGTGGGTACAAGGGAAAAATTCCTGAACAGAATACCAGTGGCTTATACTCTAAGGTCAAGAATATACAAATGGGACCTCATAAAACTACAAAGCTTCTGTAAGGCAAAGGACACAGTCAATAGTACAAAAAGGCAGCCAACAAATTGGGAAAAGATCTTTTAGAATTTTACATTTGATAGAGGGATAATTCCAATATATACAAACAACTCAAGAAATTAGACTCACTAGAAACAATCTTATTAAAAATGGGGTACAGAGCTAAACAAAGAATATTCAATTGAGGAATATCGGATGGCTGAGAAGCACCTGAAGAAATATTCAACATCCTTAGTCATCAGATAAATGCAAATCAATAAGATACCCTGAGATTCCACCTCATACCACTCAGAATGGTTAAAATTAAAGTCTCCCGTGACAATAGATGCTGGAGAAGATGCTTGGGACTGCAAGCTGGTACAACCATTCTGGAAATCAGTTTGGCGGTTCTTCCAAAAATTAGACATAGTATTACCTGAGGACCCAGCTATACTACTCCTGGGCATATACCCAGAAAATACTCCAACATGGAATAAGGACACATACTCCACTGTATTCATAGCAGCCTTATTTATAATAGCCAGAAGCTGGAAGGAACCCAGATGTCCTTCAGCAGAAAAATGGATACAGAGAATGTGGTACATTTACAGAATGGAATACTACTCAGCTTTTAAAAAACAAACAAACAAACAAACAAACAAACAATTAATTCATGAAATTATTAGGCAAATGGATCCAACTAGAAAATATCATCCTGAGTGAGATATTCCAATTGAAAAAGAACACAAAGTTATGCACTCACTGATAAGTGGATATTAGCCCAACAGCTCCAAATAACCAAGATAAAATTCACAGACCACATGAATCTCAAGAAGAAGGAAGAACAAATTGTGGGATCTTTGGTTCTTCTTAGAAGAAAAAAATAATCACAAGAGCAAATATGGAGATACAGTGTAGAGCAGAGACTGAAGGAAAGGTCATCCAGAGACTGTCCCACCTGGGGATTCATCCCATATACAGTTACCAAATCCAGACACTATTGTGGATACCAAGAAGTGCATGCTGAAATGAGCCTGATATGGCTGAGAGGCCCTTCCAGAGCCTTACTAATACAGAGGTAGATGCTAGCAGCAAATCACTGGGCTGAGAGCAGTGTCCCCAATGGAGAAATTAGAGAAAGGGCTGAAAGAGTTGAAGGGGTTTGCAACCACATAGGAAGAACAACAATATCAACCAACCAGAGCCCCACACCCCACCCAGAGCTCCCATGGACTAAGTCATCAACAAAGTAATACATATGGCTCCAGCTGCATATGTAGCAGAAGATGGCTTTGTCATGCATCCATGGGAGGAGAGGTCCTTTGTCCTATGAAGGCTCCATAGGTGTCCCAGTGTAGGAGAATTGAGGGTGGGGAGGTGAGTTTGGGTGGGTGAGTGAAGGAACACCCTCATAGAAGTAGAGAGAGAGCGTGGCTGGGATAAGGGTTTTCCCCTGAAAGGAGGAGGGAAACTGGGAAAGGGGATAACATCTGAAATGCAAATAAAGAAAATATCCAATAAAAAAGAAAAAAAAGAAAAAATGAACTATTCTTAATTGATAATAGTTGAAATCTATGTCATACATACACACGTACACACACACCACTTACAGCAGACTTTCTGAACTTTTCATTCTTACAAACTCTCTTCCTTTTCTGTGATGTTCCTTGAGCCTTACTTAAATGGACTGTGTTGTGAAAGTTGCAATAAGACTTACACAAATGTAATGCATAGACTCTGTATATTGCAAAAATAAGTTTTTTTTTTAAATGAAGGTTTAAGAATAGTGATTTTGCATTTACTAGCAATGTTTCTCCTTTCTTTTGAGAATTAGATGTTCAAGCTCAGAGTCCACTTTTAAAATAATGTTTGACTCATTTTGTGAGGGTTATACATATTCTGGATGCTAATCTTCTGTAAAATGTATAGCTGGAAAAGACTTTGTCCCACTCTGTGGGTTATCTATTTACTCTTTGATTGTTTCCTTACCTGTAGCCTTCTATTTTTAAAAATAGTTTTATTTATTTACATTCCAAATGTTACCTCCTTCAGAGACCCCCTCAGAGAGTTCTTAACTCCTTCCCCCTCCCCTTTGCCTCTAAGATGGTACTCACCCCATCATCCACAACCCACCCCCTACCACCCATCCTTCCCCTCCTCACTCACCCTTAGCCCCCACATCCCTGTTCCCTAGAACATTCAGTTTTACAGGATTAGTGTCATCCTCTCCCACTGAAGCCAGACAAGGGAATCTT